>QNTS01001502.1:148734-192175 GCA_003317085.1 Hucho hucho
TGACCAAATACTTATTTTCCACCATAATTTGCAAATAAATTCATAAAAAATCCTACAATGTGATTTTCTGGATTTTTTTTCCTAATTTTGTCTGTCATAGTTGAAGTGTACCTATGATGAAAATTACAGGCCTCTCTCATCTTTTTAAGTGAGAGAACTTGCACAATTGGTGGCTGACTAAATACTTTTTTTCCCCACTGTAGGCTCTATTTATGGGATTATGAAGGGTCAATTAAGCCAAAAAATATTAAAAGAATTAACTCACAAAATAACAACATGATGGTTCTATATCTCCCAGGTGAACAAGAGCAAGGCACGTCACCGCCGGCTGCGGGAGCTCCAAACCCCAGGTCCCGTCCAGTGGATGGGTCTCCTGAGCGAACGGCTGTGTGTGGGCTACCAGGCAGGCTTCACCCGCTACAGCGTCCACGGGGACGGTGCCCCGGTCAGCCTGCTGCACCCCGAGGACCACACCCTGGCTTTCATCTCCCAGCAGGCCCTGGACGCGCTGTGTGCCGTGGAGATCTCCTCCAAGGAACTGCTGCTCTGCTTCTCAGCCATAGGGGTCTACGTAGACTCGCAGGGCCGCCGCTCGCGCCAGCAGGAGTTGATGTGGCCCGCCATGCCCAACTCCGCCTGTGAGTTCTGAACCAGCACAACTGTGTTAAAGGCCAAATCTGCCACCATTCAACCTCATATTCACCATCCAGCACCATACCAGTGTCTTCATGTGTGAAACAGCGCGTTTCTATGATCTGTGGTTCAAAAGAAAGGCCCTAAAGAAATGCTTCTCTGTGACATCACAGGGTAGGATTTAAAAGTTGTTTTTTTTTAAACTGATTTTAAAAACCTTTCTAGCCCAAGGAGGGTGTTTTATTACTCCCCACGTCACCGCACATTTCATAGTGTTTGAAAATCACTTTTTAAAATGTTTAAACTTTTGATGATGTAATCGGGTAGAACTTTTTAACTATGTTGACACTGGTATTGTGCTGGAGATAATCAAAATGATGTTGAAAAGTGGTGTAGTTGCCCTTTAACCTTTTCATAAACCAAGGGTTTTATATGTTTTATTTCTCCACTGTTTACAAACAACAGGAACAAAATCAAACAATGCATATTGCATCTGAATATGTTGAAAACTGTGGTGTGGATGTGATGTGTCAGACCTTGCTTCTAGAGTGGCTGTCTGCGAATTTGTGAGGGGTTACATTTCCCTAGCTCCATCCCAAAGCACCCTGGGGTCTGCCGTTTTGCTGAAAAACCAATCCCCGAATGTACACTACCGTTCAAAGGTTTGGGGTCACTTAGAAATGTCCTTTTAAATCAACATCAAATTGATCAGAAATACAGTGTAGACATTGTTAATGTTGTAAATTACTATTGTAGCTGGAAACAGCTGATTTTTAATGGAGGCCCATTATCAGCAACCAGCACTCCTGTGTTCCAATGGCACGTTGTGTTAGCTAATCCAAGTTTATCATTTTAAAAGGCTAACTGATCATTAGAAAACCATTTTGCAATTATGTTAGAGCAGCTGAAAACTGTTGTTCTGATTAAAGAAGCAATAAAACTGGCCTTCTTTAGACTAGTTGAGTATCTGGAGCATCAGCATTTGTGGGTTCGATTACAGGCTCAAAATGGCCAGAAACAAAGACCTTTCTTCTGAAACTCGTCAGTATATTCTTGTTCTGAGAAATGAAGGCTATTCCATGTGAGAAATTGCCTAGAAACTGAAGATCTCGTACAACGCTGTGTACTACTCCCTTCACAGAACAGCGCAAACTGGCTCTAACCAGAATAGAAAGAGGAGTGGGAGGCCCCGGTGCACAACTGAGCAAGAGGACAAGTACATTAGTGTCTAGTTTGAGACAGACGCCTCACAAGTCCTCAACTGGCAACTTCATTAAATAGTACCGGCAAAACACCAGTCTCAACGTCAACAGTGAAGAGGCGACTCCGGGATGCTGGCCTTCTAGGCAGAGTTGCAAAGAAAAAGCCATATCTCAGACTGGCAAATAAAAAGAAAAGATTAAGATGGGCAAAAGAACACAGACGCTAGACAGAGGATGATTGGAAAAAAGTGTTGTGGACAGATTAATCTAAGTTTGAGGTGTTCGGATCACAAAGAAGAACATTTGTGAGACGCAGAAAAAATGAGAAGATGCTGGAGGGGTGCTTGACGCCATCTGTCAAGCATGGTGGAGGCAATGTGATGGTCTAGGGGTGCTTTGGTGGTGGTAAAGTGGGAGATTTGTACAGGGTAAAAGGGATCTTGAAGAAGGAAGGCTATCACTCCATTTTGCCACGCCATACCATACCCTGTGGACGATGCTTAATTGGAGCAAATTTCCTCCTACAACAGGACAATGACCCAAAGCACAGCTCCAAACAATGCAATAACTATTTAAGGAAGAAGCAGTCAGCTGGTATTCTGTCTATAATAGAGTGGCCAGCACAGTCACCGGATCTCAACCCTTTTGAGCTGTTGTGGGAGCAGCTTGACCGTATGGTACGTAAGAAGTGCCCATCAAGCCAATCCAACTTGTGGGAGGTGCTTCAGGGAGCATGGGGTGAAATCTCTTCAGATTACCTCAACAAATTGACAACTAGAATGCCAAAGGTCTGCAAGGCTGTAATTTCTGCAAATTGAGGATTCTTTGACGAAAGCAAAGTTTGAAGGACAATTATTATTTCAATTAAAGGTCATTATTTATAACCTTGTCAACATCTTGACTATATTTCCTATTCATTTTGCAACTCATTTCATGTATGTTTTCATGGAAAACAAGGACATTTCTAAGTGACCAATGTCTTTTGAACGGTAGTGTAGCTTTAAGCCTGAAGCTGACGTTGGCCTTCTTTCTCCTCACCAGGTTACAACGCCCCCTACCTGTCAGTGTACAGTGAGAATGCTGTGGATGTTTTTGATGTCAACACCATGGAGTGGATTCAGACCATACCATTGAAGAAGGTGAGAGTATTGGACTGCAGATGTAGCGGAGGGCCGTTAGTCTAATTGGTGTGTGTGCGTGGTAGGTTTTGACCCCGTTGTATCGTCCTGAAGGTGCGACCTCTGAACCCTGATGGATCCCTGAACCTCCTGGGTCTGGAGACAGTGAGGCTCATCTACTTCAGAAACAAGATGGCAGGTCAGTGACACACAGGATAGGCATCTAGACTGCAGGTCAGTGACACACAGGATAGGCATCTAGACTGCAGGTCAGTGACACACAGGATAGGCATCTAGACTGCAGGTCAGTGACACACAGGATAGGCATCTAGACTGCAGGTCAGTTAGGAGACGAACACATCTCAATGATTGTAATTCTGAGTGTGATTCTGTTTGCTGTTGTTGTTCATGTTGTTACTATTCCAGAGGGTGACGAGTTGGTGGTTCCTGAGACGTCGGACAACAGCAGGAAGCAGATGGTTCGCAGCATGAACAACAAGAGACACTTCTCCTTCAGAGTCCCTGAGGAGGAGAGGATGCAGCAGAGGAGGTACACTACATACTACATAGTACACACTACATACAGTGCATTCGGAAAGTATTCAGAAATTTCAGACCCCTCGACTTTTTCCACATTTTGTTACGTTACAGCCTTATTCTAAACTGGATAAAAAAAATACAAATCCTCATCATTCTACACACAATACACCAAAATGACAAAGCGAAAACAGGTTAGTAGAAATTTTGGCACATTTACTAAAATAAAAAACAGAAATACCTTATTTACATAAGTATTCAGACCCTTTGCTATGAGACTCACAATTGAGCTCAGGTGCATCCTGTTTCCATTGATCATCCTTGATATGTTTCTACAACTTGATTACCACCTGTGGTAAATTCAATTGATTGGACATGATTTGGAAAGGCAAACACCCGTTTTATATAAGATCCCTCAGTTGACAGTGCATGTCAGAGCAAAAAGCAAGCCATGAGGTCGAAGGAAATGTCCGTAGAGCCCCGAGACAGGATTGTGTCAAGGCACAGATCTGGGGAAGGGTACCAAAAAATGTTTGCAGCATTGAAGGTCCCCAAGAACACAGTGGCCTCCATCATTCTTAAATGGAAGAAGTTTGGAACCACCAATACTCTTCCTAGAGCTGGCTGCGTGGCCAACTGAGCAATCGGGGGAAAAGGGCCTTGGTCAGGGAGGTGACCAAGAACCCGATGGTCACTCTGACAGAGCTCCAGAGTTCCTCTGTGGAGATGGTTGTCCTTCTGGAAGGTTCTCCCATCTCTGCAGCACTCCACCAATCAGGCCTTTATGGTAGAGTGGCCAGCCCCTAACCCTGTGGCCTGCCCCTCTTCAGTAAAGGCACGACATTCCACTTTATTGCCAAAAGGCACCTAAAGACTCTCAGGTCTGATGAAACCAAGATTGAACTCTTTGGCCTGAATGCCAAGCAGCACGTCTGGAGGAAACCTGGCACCGTCCCTACGGTGAAGCATGGTGGTGGCAGCATCATGCTATGGGGATGTTTTTCAGTGGCAGGGACTGGGAGACTAGTCAGGATTGAGGGAAAGATGTGCGGAGCAAAGTACAGAGAGATCCTTGATGAAAACCTGCTCCAGAGCTGGGGACCTCAGACTGGGGCGAAGGTTCACCTTCCAACAGGACAACGACCCAAAGCACACAGCCAAGACAATGCAGGAATGGCTCCGTGACAAGTCTCTGAATGTCTTTGAGTGGCCCAGCCAGAGCCTGGTCCCGATCGAACATCTCTGGGGAGACCTGAAAATAACTGTGCAGCAACACTCCCATCCAACCTGACAGAGCTTGAGAGGATCTGCAGAGAAGAATGGGAGAAACTCCCCAAATACAGGTGTGCCAAGCTTGTAGCGTCATACCCAAGAAGACTTGAGGCTGTGATCGCTGCCAAAGGTGCTTCAACAAAGTTCTGAGTAAAGGGTCTGAATACTTATGTAAATGTGATATTTCATATTTTGTTTTATGTCTAAAAACATGTTTTTGTTTTGTAGATTGATGAGGGGGGAAAAACAATTTCATCCATTTTAGAATAAGGCTGTAACGTAACAAAATGGGGAAAAGGTCTGAATACTTTCTGAATGCACTGTAGTAAACACTACATAGTAAACACTACATAGTACACACTATAGATTCTTCTTATTCAGAGACCCAGAAGATGAGACACAGCAGCAGAGGATGAACAATACTACACCCTACATAGTACACTATAGATGCTTCTCCTTCACTCTCCACAGGGGCATTCAGTGAGCTGATCTGTGTGTGTGTGTCCCTTGTGTAGGGAGATGCTGAGAGACCCAGAGATGAGGAACAAGCTGATCTCCAACCCCACCAACTTCAACCACGTGGCCCACATGGGACCTGGAGACGGCATCCAGATTCTCAAAGACCTGCCCATGGTAAGACCACTACAGTCCATATCAGTCTGCTTTAGTCTGTACCAGATCCTCAGTAAATGCCTGCCCATGGTTAGACCACTACAGTCCATATCAGTCTGCTTTAGTCTGTACCAGATCCTCAGTAAAGACCTGCCCATGGTTAGACCACTACAGTCCATATCAGTCTGCTGTCCGTCCCTGTCTCTCTGTCCTCATCCGTCCCTGTCTGTCTCTGTCCTCTCCTGTCTTAACGCAGAATGTGCGTGTTCAGGAGAGTCGTGCTGCAGGCTTCAGTGGCTCCGTGTCCATCCCCTCCATCACTAAGAACAGAGCCGAGCCAGGACGGTCCATGAGCGCCAGCAGTGGACTGGGCATCCGTAAGTACCACACTACCAAACACACTAGGCTAGTAAGCTTGATAAATAAATAAATATTATATCATAAAAAGGGGATTAAAAAATCATTGTAAAATATAGGCCTGGGTAGTGAAATGGAAGTGCTTGTTACTAGTGAAAAATGGAAAGTAGATTTAAATGCATTTGTATTGCCTGATACAAATGATTATCTCTTCCATTCATATCTCCCCCTCTCCCCTTCTCTGTCCCTCTCTCTCCCCATTTCTTTCTTTCTTCCCTCATCCCTTTTTATTTTTCTCTCTCTCCAGGTTCGTCATCTCAGAACGGCAGTGCGTTGAGGAGAGAGCTGTCTGGGGGTAGCTACAGCTCTAAGCGCCAGACCATGACCTCTCCCTCCGAGAGCTCCTTGTCCTCCGGAGGGGGTATGGACGGCTGCAGCGACGCACCCCTCTCCCAGTTCGACAGAGAGGTACGTGACCAGCCTAGCGTGCTCCCTCCCTAGGGTGCCTGGGTGAAGTGCACTTGATTAAGGCTAATAAAACTCGACTACTAACAATTGGGTAGAATTATGTTGAATCGGCTGAATGTCTCAGATGAAAAAGCATTAGGACTAGAAGTTGTTCTGATAAGTCATATCTCGTAGTGTTCTGAGAGTTGTATTTTGGTTGTGGTAGTTAAATGGATGGGTCTGAAACCACGTTGAATGAATCATTTGAGCACAGTTGCTCTAAATATCACAAGGATCACTCAGGTGAGAAATCATGCCATATCAATACACAGAGAGTAAAAATACCAATGACATGGAAGACCTATAATATAGAATATATCAAGCATATACGTAACTAGACATATCAAAGGTGTTCCCTATAACTGCCACCACCACATCCACCACCCAGCCTCCGTGTTCTCGTGCCTCTCACCCTTCGCCTCATCCCATCCCTCAATCCGATTGGTTCCCGGCACCGGAATCCTCACAGGGAACTCAATCGGCCCCCTACCCAACCCTGACCCCAGCCACCCCCTATGGTTATCTGCACATGGCCTCCCCTCTCCCACCCGCAGCCTCAACCACCCACCCAGCCAGGTGTAGCTACAAGTCACCCTTAACTACTGATTCAGGGTCAGATAGTTCTTCATCCCCCTAATGGTTCAGTTTAGATTTGGGGTCTAATAATTTGATCCTAGATCTGTGATTAAGAGCAATTTTTACCTCAAGCATCTAACAATCCTCCAGCAGTGATTCTAGCCTTAGCTAGCCATCCTGCCTTTGGCTCCCTCTTGTGGCCTGGCTGTCTACCATACCAACCACCTCCCTCAGACCTGGCTGACTGTCTACCGTACCACCCCAACTGTTCCTCATACCTGGCTGGCTCCATCGTGATTCGTGCCTGCCCCCATCTCACTCCCCCTCTAGCACGCTCTTCTACGCTCCCCCAGCCCCAGCATGTTGTTCTCTGGGCTGGGCCGCTGAGTCTGTAACTCTTACCTCTCCAGTGGCAGGCGGTCTCGCCATCGGAGAAGACCCCTGATCTGAAAAGGGCTTTAAGGACCCTGCTTAGTAAGATGAAGGTAATGTCAGCACACACACACATACAACCAACCCAGACACACTGTATCCTCAACCACACACACACACACACACACACACACACACACACACACACACACACACAGTCGTGAAGCTTTGCCCCAAAGCCACCATCAGTCCCCCTCCTGTCCACTGCACCATTTCAGCCCTATCAGCATCTGATGGCTATGTCACAGATGCCTTGCTCCCCCTTGTCTCTGGCTAGAGGGGCGTTGCTCGTCCCCCTCTCCCCTGGCCTGCTCTAGTGTGGCTCCACTCTTAAGTTCCTGATTTGGTTTTCAGAATAGTGTGTCACCCATCCTCTACCCTGCATGTGTTTGTCTGTCTGTTTCCATATTGTCCCCCTGTGGCCTAACCCTGTGGCCTTACCCTAACCCTGTGGCCTTACCCTAACCCTGTGGCCTGTCCCTAACCCTGTGGCCTAACCCTGTGGACTGTCCCTATCCCTGTGGCCTAACCCTGTGGCCTTACCCTAATCCTGTGGCCTAACCCTGTGGCCTGCCCCTAACCTTAACCCTCCTGTTGTGTTCATTTCATGTTAATTGATTCAGTGTTCCCAGTCCAAAATGACCACCCCATTATAGCTGACTATAAATCCATAATAATACATATATTATCACCTATTGTTGTGTTAGATCTTTTTATCAACTTAAGTTCTTGTGAACATTACACATTTTGAACTTCTATTTGCTATTTATGGCCTGTAGGCCTCATTGACCTGAGCTCATACAACTAGTTTTTGAATTTTAATAAAGCATAATGTATGGATTATTTTTGACTATAACAAATACTCAGATGAAACATATTGTGCTATTTATCGCAGACTACTGTCTCAAAGTTTAACAAGGCCTCTATCCTCCTCACCAGTGTCATGATCAAATATATGATCAAGAGTCTCATACAGTATATCGTTTGGTCATTGTGCTGCCACAGAATGAATTGTGAGCAAGGCCTCAAAAAAGCTTTATATACCAGAGCTGCGAGAAAAGTTATATGTATTATTGAAACAATGTTGCGATTGTTTGTGAGAATGCCAACAGGTGTGGTTCCCGTGGGGGAAAGATTATATTGGGGAAAGGTTCCCGTGGGGGTTGCCATGGAAGCCAAGAAGGGAAGTGAGGTGTGTGTGTGTGTGTGTGTGTGTGTGTGTGTGCGCTCAAACACACATGCATGTGGGAGTCTGGGAGAGGAAGTGTGTCCATCTGATGAATGGGCATGTGCCTGTGGCCTGCCCCTAACCCTGTGGCCTGCCCCTAACCCTGTGGCCTGCCCCTTACCCTGTGGCCTGTCCCTTACCCTAACCCTGTGGCCTGCCCTTTACCCTAACCCTGTGGCCTACCTCTTACCCTAACGTTGTGGCCTACCCCTTACCCTAACGTTGTGGCCTGCCCCTTACCCTAACGTTGTGGCCTGCCCCTTACCCTAACGTTGTGGCCTGGCCCTTACCCTAACGTTGTGGCCTGGCCCTTACCCTAACCCTGTGGCCTGGCCCTTAACCTAACCCTGTGGCCTGGCCCTTACCCTAACCCTGTGGCCTGCCCCTTACCCTAACCCTGTGGCCTGCCCAACCCATGTTTCTGATAATAACCATTAGTGTCTGTTCTGACTGAATATACTATGGAATATACTATGGATACTCCTCTCTTATAGGCCATTATAGTACCTGTACCTCTGTGCCAGCTACAGTAGTGCGGTGGTGGATAGTTGTAGCTCCCACAGCCGTAGCCTACTGTAGAAATAGCCATAGAAGTGAAACATGACTACTGTTTTGTCTGTGAGAAACAACTCCCTCTACCTCCCTTAAAGTGTTGATAACTATCCTAAAATTGCCAGGTTTTCCAGAAATCCTAGTTGGAAGATTCCCGGAATCAGGAAGAAATGAGCAGGACATTTCTGGAAAACCTGGCAATTTTGGAAAGTTACTGGAATATTGCAACCCTTACTACCTCCCTTCAGTGAAGGAGGGAGACGCTCTCAAACCTGGTTTCCCTAACTAGTGTCTCAATGCTGTCCACTACAGTACACTGTACTATAGTAGGCATGGCATATCATCATTTTGGAGGACCAACAATGTATGCAGGCTTTTGTTCCAGCACTAACACACACACACACACACAATCTTGATTAAAGTAATTGTGGTATAGCTTCAAGACCAATGTACAGTGCCTTCGGAAAGTATTCAGATCCCTTGACTTTGTTACATTACAGCCTTATTCTAAAATGGATTAAATATATTTTTTCAGCAATCTACACACAATCACCCATAATGACAAAGCAAAAACAGGTTTTTAGAAATGCTTGCAAATTATTAAAATTAAAAAACAATTACCTTATTACCCTTTGCTATGAGACTCGAAATTGCAGGTGCATCCTGTTTCCAGTGATCATCCTTGATTGGAGTCCACCTGTGGTAAATTCAATTGATTGGACATGATTTGGAAAGGCACACACCTGTCTATATAAGGTTCCACAGTTGACAGTGCATGTCAGTGCGAAAACCAAGCTGAGGTCAAAGGAATTGTTCGTAGAGCTCCGAGACAGGACTGTGTCAAGGCACAGATCTGGGGGAGGGTACCAAAAAATGTCTGCAGCATTGAAGGTGCCCAAGAACAAAGTGGCCTCCATCATTCTTAAATGGAAGAAGGTTGGAACCACCAATACTCTTCCTAGAGCTGGCAGCGTGGGCAAACGGCGCAATCGGGGGAGAAGGGCCTTGGTCAGGGAGGTGACCAAGAACCTGATGGTCACTCTGACAGAGCCTTCCAGAAGGACAACCATCTCTGCAGCACTCCACCAATTAGGCCTTTATGGTAGACTGGCCAGACGGTAGCCACTCTTCAGTAAAAGGCACAACATTCCACTTTATTGCCAAAAGGCACCTAAAGACTCTGACCATGAAAAACAAAGATTCTCTGGTATGATGAAACCAAGATTGAACTCTTTGGCCTGAATGCCAAGCGGCACGTCTGGAGGAAACCTGGCACCGTTCCTATGGTGAAGCATGGTGGTGGCAGCATCATGCTGTGGGGATGTTTTTTAGTGGCAGGGACTGGGAGACTAGTCAGGATCAAGCGAAAGATGAACGGAGCAAAGTACAGGGAGAACCTTGACGAAAACCTGGTCCAGAGCGCTCAGGACCTCAGACTGGGGTGAAGGTTCATCTTTCAACAGGACAACGATCCTAAGCACACAGCCAAGGCAACGCAGGAGTGGCTTCGGGACAAGTCTCAATGTCCTTGAGTGGCCCAGCCAGAGCCGAACTTGAACCCGATCGAACATCTCTGGAGAGACCTGAAAATAGTTGTGCAGCAGACCCTGGTTTGATCCCGGGCTGTATCCCAACCGTGTTCGGGAGTCCCATAGGGCGGCGCACAATTGGCCCAGCGTCATCCGGGTTAGGGGAGGGTTTGGCCGAGGTAGGCAGTCATTGTAAAATAAGTATTTGTTCTTAACTGATTTGCCTAGTTAATTAAAGGTTCTATTAAAAATTATTTAAAAAGAATTGTCGCTGCCAAAGGTGCTTCGACAAAGTACTGAGTAAAGGGTCTGAATACTTATGTAAATGTGATATATATTATTAAATTAGCAAGAATTCTAAAGTTTTCATTATGGGGTATTGTGATGTCATTATGGGATATTGTGATGTCATTATGGGGTATTGTGTGTAGATTGATGAGGGGGAAAAACGATGTAATACATTTTATAATAAGGCTGTAATGTAACAAAATGTAGAAAAAGTAGAGGGGTCTGAATACTTTCCGAATGCACTGTATGTGTTAATTATTTGAGGTGCGTTTTGAGCTGGGCTGGAACTTAATGGGTCCACCGCCACTGACTGCTGAGTACTGTAGTAGTAGACCGTAGACTGGACCTCATGTAGGTGCTTTGCTCCAACCAGTCACTTCCTGTCAATTGAGCTGCTTATTGTCTGTTGATGTGGAAGGTTTCCAGCGCTTTAAGTCCTTATTGCCTAGCGCTCCATGTGATTGATGGGATATGAAGTGATGTCACAATGTCCACATCAGCAGACACACACACACAGGTCCCTGAGGACTTGTCGACCAGCCCCAATCTACTGTAACTCATTGGAGAGATCAGTTGTGTTCAGTAGGCATGAATGGGAGAAAACATTTTTTAAACGATAAACTATTGGCCTTCTTTTTCTCAGACCAGTTCAGGTAGTATCCCATCCTGTTTTCACAGCATTGCATGCCTACTGAACATGATCCTAGCCTTTTCTGTGGTTAGCTGCGAGAAGAGTATGACATCTAAGTGCCTCTCTCTCTGTCTCCCTTCCTCCCTTACTGTCTTTCTCCCTGTCCCTCTTCTCCTATTCCCTTTCTCTCTCCAGGACTCTGACTCACCACGTCACTCGACGGCGTCCAACAGTTCTACATTCAGCAGTCCCCCCAGCCCGGCCTCACCCCACAAGACCAAGTCCCTCTCTCTGGAGAGCACAGACCGCATGACCGGCTGGGACACATGAGTGACAGACAACACACCGCTCCAATCCCTGACCCTCACTGAGCCCTGGGCTCACCCCCCTCCCCTGGCTCCGCCTATCCCCTGCCCACGGGAACTGCACCTGCTGCCACAGGCCCCTCCCACTTACTTACTTCACCTTTGACTGGAACTGAGATCTACAAACAAACACAGGGAACGGAAGTGTTTGACCAAGAAGGAAATACTAGGAGAAGATATGTTAGTTAATGCGTGGATGAGTGTGTGTGGGTGTGTGCGTGCGTGCTTGCGAATGTGTGTGTGTGTGTGTTTTTTGAGGGGGGCATAATATAGGAATGAAAATTGACACCCCCTTCCATCTGCTTTGTAGCTGATAGCTAGAATAAGCGAAGCGCTAAGTTTAATTGAAAGTACTTTTGATTACAGCACTACTAGCCCCGTGTTGAGTATCTCCCCATGTAATTGGCAACTCCTGTAAAGAGACACAAACCTCAAGAAGCGACAAGAAGAAGAGGATGAATATGGAACAATAACAGATCCTTTTGATACGTGTACATAGCACCCTTTGGGTTTGGGGGACCACCTTTTATTTATTCATCAGAACAGGGTGTTTCACAGCGGAGAGAGAGAGGATGTTTCCTCTTTCTTTCGGTTGCTTTCTTCCGGAACGGTAGTTAATATCAGAAGAGGGGGCATTCCATTTACAATACAAGGCTCACAAAAAAAAAAGAAAGCAATGATGTTTATTTTTATTTTTCTCATGAAAGTGAAATATGTGCAGTGACTTAATTTGTTTGTACCATCAGTGAAAAGCTATAGTAAAGCAGTGCAAAAAATACAACTATGATGAGGGGTATTTTAACACTAGGTTGACCCCTGGCCTCGCCGGATTCACGTTCTAGAATTCTTAGGGACAGCAGCGTTTAGAAGCAGACTGAACATTCTATGATGACATCCCGGCTCCTTCTGCCACTTCCTCATGACATGGCCAGTGACCTCATCCACTGAACTGGGACCATTCTCTGTGTAGCGTAGACCTAGTACCGTACAGTACAGTAATAGACCAACCACCGACCAATTACAAAAAGCTGATTCCCATCACAACAATGTACATAAGTTAAAAGTAGAGAATAATATATAAGGGAAATACTATAGAGAAATAAGTGATGGGAGAAGATCCAGGATTCCTTTATATTTGTTGAGAATGATTTGGGGTTATATTCATACGAAAGCCATTTTAAACCACAGTTCTTTTTTTGCTTTTAGATTTTTTTTTTACAAATTATTTTTATTTCATGTATGAAACAAACCGTTGAGTGTTATTTTGATTTGGGTTCAAGGAAACTCTTATTATGGGTCACATGGACCCGTGCTGTTGAGTGAATATGTGCATTTATAGGCCTATCACAGATGCATTCACACTTACATACAGACACACACACACAGGTGTATCCCCCTCCACTCTTTCCACTATGATCCACAGTTAGATCAGTTGAGGGGGGTTGTAGATTTCCAAACCGACAGTGATTCCCTGTGGTACCAACCTGTGAACCTCAAATATGTTCCTTTGACTTCTGAGATTTTGGAAAGCTTGTTATAACCAAAAAAGAATGACTTGAATCTTGAGTCTTCATTATTTTTCAGAATGTTTCGATAGATTAGGGGAAAAAGAGACAATACAATTGTAAAGAGATGTTGATTTGACTGCACAGACACCACTGGGCTGAAATGGAGGTTTAAAAAAGTGAAAGAATGTATAAAAAAGAAAGAATTCTAGGTTGACAAGGCAAACGCGTAATTTCTGTTACAAATTGTCATTATGTTCTTACTATCAACTGGTAATCTGTGTATTGCTGTCTGCTAATGCAATCACCTTCATGTAGACCAAAACTGGGGTCCGTTACATTTTAATTCGGTCAACTAAAGTTCCATTCCAATTCTCCTCAATGCTTCTCTGAGACAAATTTGGAATTGGAATTTCTGTTTACTTACCTGAATTGAAATGGAATTGACCCCAATCCTAATGCAAACCACACCACAGTGGTGTTGGTCGTATTTATGTGTCGAATGGAAACAAGAATTGACTTGATATTGTTTCTGAGCATTGGCCATGTGCTTAGATCAACTGCCTCTTCTCTCTCAAGAGGAAGGGAGGGACTCTTATTCTAGAAAATAAATATTTTCATGTCTAATGAGGAATTGTTTTTGTTAGACCTTTTAATGAATTACCATTGTTACTTACTGCTGAAAGGGACCTTCTGTTTAGAAGTGTGTTTGGGTGGGTTGAAGTGTACCAAGTAGTATACATGGCAGGTTATCTTCAGCTATCCTATTAAGTGTATAAAAAGATGACACACACATTCCTGCCATTGGAGTCCTAAATCTTAACCCTAAACCACAATTCTATTCTGTTCCCTTGTAAAATACAGCCATGTATCTCTAGCCTACTCATGCCACGTGCTTTTGAAATCGATTTTATATTGAAGTTGAAAAATAAGAATTTGTCTGGAAGAGTCAGTCTCGCTAAGCTGGTTTTACTCAACCGTCTCAACTTAACTTATTCACCTCTCTTAAGATTTCCTTTTAAGCTACCAAGTCTCTCTATTCATATCTGCTGGACCTTATCTGTAGAATGTATTTGCTGAGAAAGAGGAAATATCTTAGTCTGAGTATTTTAGACCAGGCTTTAATTGTACATCCCACTTCTTTAAAAAAAACTCAGGAATGTCAGAACCATTGATTATTTTCATCCTAACAATTAAAATGAGTGTGACAGAACAGACTACACTTGGGAAATAAGAGCTAAATTTAGTCGTAGTGTAGTTAGCTGTGACTAGGCGTAATGGTCGAACAATTCAGCTGGAAGAAAAGAGTACAACATAAAAAAAGGAGGAAGAAACAGAGAAGTGTTTTGAATCGATGAGAAGAGGTGAGGGATGAAAGGCCGGACGGAGGGTAGTAGTTTGAGACTGAGGTGCCACCATGCTAACCATATTTTGTTTTAAGAAAACGCCTTTGCATTTCAGTGAGGTCTTAAGTTCCTTCTATATTATTTAGCTCTTTCATATCATTCTTTTTTCTAGGATAGCTTTGTAATCATTTGTACAGTTTTGCATGTTATAGAAGTAATCATTTTTTTGTTTTGGATTAGTTTTTCATTTTGACTTGTTAATTTTATTTGAACGGTTTGGGAGTTTTGCTGAGGATACCCACTACAGGTGATGTAGATTATTTTTGCACAGAAATATTTAAGGTGTAAGGTCAAACAAATAATGTATGGAAACTGGCTCATTATAATAACCTGACTCCGATGTATTTCAATAAAACGGAGGGCTGTTACAGATACGGCTTCACTGAGTTTCGTGTCCTGATTTAAATTATTTTCCTGGGAGGGGACATATAGTCTGGATACAATCTGAATCGCTCTTGATTCACCATTGTTTCACTTTTGAAATTCAGTTTGGCTTCCAGGCTAGGGCACAGATGTATTTTGAGAAGAGTTTATTAAAAATGTCACAAATGACCCTCCCTCCCCAATTTTAAAAAACAAATGTAGATCTATTCAGATTGCCATTACTAGAAGACGTTCTGGCTAACATTTATCTATACAAGAAAGTATACACTTCATAGAAGGGGAGGAACAATACAACTAATTCTGAGGGAAAAGAACACTATCATATTCTACCTATAAGGCTGGAGTTGGGAAGTCTGCTTTTATCCTGTTATACAATACAGCCTTTCACTTCACAACTGCTCATTCATTGATTAATCGTCAATTGATTGACAATAGGACAGGACACTGTCCCTATCTCCTTCACGTCATCACTAGGACCCTGAGTTTCCCCTGGGCAGGTCACAGTCCGGAAAGACTCCTGGCCTTACTCCTCACATACAGTACCTCTAACTGCCTCCATCAGAAGTGCAATGAAAACAAGAGGTATAAAAGTACCTCAGTTTATCGTAGTAGAACTGTGGTTTTTGAGACCAGTCTACAGTAGTCTATAGGAATAAAGTCTTGGCTTTTGAAGAGCAGTGCTTTGGCAGCATTTGCTTGTGTGACCGATAATGGAGCGATCTAGATTCATCCCTTTTCAGCCCCCTGAGTAGTGGAACGTACCGATAGATAAGAAGCTCTTAAAAATATCTTCCCAGTAAAACATGTTTCACGTGAAACTGATCCCTGCGCTCCGTCTTTCAAATAGCGCTTTCTTCAGAACAGTCTTTCACATAGATCCAAGTCATCTGCTATCTTCATTTATCAGTGCTGTTTAGTGAGGCTGAGTGAGGGGACATGTTGAGGTATGATTATCAAACAACTATCCAGTATGTCCTGTTTCCTCACAATCTCCTTACTCTCAAACTGTCACACAAAGGTCTAGTATGCCCAGTCCCAAATCAACATCTACCTCCAGACCTAGACACTTGTGTATCTTAAAGGATGGCATGGGTTTTAGCTACAGGGTCGTGTCTAGGGGGTAGTTCAGGCCGTAGCTCCATTCTCCTCTAGGACTCTGTGGATTCCGTTGCCAGGAGCGCTCTGAATGGCCTGGGTGATGTTGCTAAGGTCCCTGATGCTGCTGTGCTGCGATTTGCTCTCCAGGCGCTGGGTGGTCGTTGAGGCGCAGCATGCTGTCGTAGGGGAGGCGATCCTCGACTCTGCGGAAACTACACGCCGTATACCTAACAGGAGAGGAGAGAGACGGTTTGTCAGGTATCTGGGACTATACATAACATAGTGATGCCCCATGTTCTTACTCCCCTTATCCCCATCCATCCCTACCTGCCGTCTCTGGATCTATAAAGACTTCCATGGAAGCTGCTCATCTTGCTGCGGACGCTGCTTGCCCGGCTGGTGCTCCCGCTGGGGGGCTCGTCCAGCATAGCCAGGTGGGTGGAAGACGCGTGGGTGGAGGTGCCCTGTGTGGACGTCCCCCTGGACTTCCTCACAATGGGGGTGTTGGGATCGTGCAGGAGCAGCTGGGCAAAATCTGGCTCCTGGAGCACCTGTCTACTCTCGTTCACCACACTACTGGAGAAGGGAGAGAGGGACGAGACAGAGGGGGGGAAGTGGAAGGGAGGATTGGAGGGGAGGGGAGAGAGAAAGGGAAGGTAGAGCGGTAGATGAGGGAGGAGTGTGTGGAACAGGGGGTGGAAGAGGGGGTTAATGCTCTGATCACAGGGGAGGGGGTTGAGTGCAGAGAAGGGGCCTTTCACTACCACTACTATACAGCAGCCACACCACTACACATCACCCACAGTTGTTCATTTGAATTTTAAATCTCCACTTTACATAAAGCCAGCAGTTATGATACATTCAGGCCCTTTACATTTCTATTGCAGAGTTGAATAGAGCCCTTTGACTTATCTTAAACTAAAGAAAATGTGTAGTGGCTTCATTCCATATACAGGTTCTCTCTATTTGATTGAAATAATCTTTGCCAAATGAGTACTACCAGTAATCATGCAAGTCATTAGAAAAACATTGATGTTCATGACAGTAATATAGTGCAAATCTACTTATGTTGGGGAGAGAAAATGTGTTTTAGAGACTTACTCTTTGCGTCTCTGTCCGTGGAAGAAGCTGGCCCATTCAAAGCAGGTCTTCTTGCTGCCCACCCAGAACACTGAAGGGATCCCGACTACCAACATCATCAAGTACTTAATGAGGAACAGAGACAGGTTTGGTCTGTTGGTCTGCTCAATCTAGGACACACAGAGAGGAGAGGTGTGAGTGTCTGCCATAAGGGAGTACTCTACTAGCAATCGGTGCTGGATTGAAGCCGTGTGTGTATGAGTGATTGCACATGTACAGTACCAGTCAAAAGTATGGACACACCTACTCATTCAAGGGTTTTTCTTTATTGTAACTATTTTCTACATTGTAGAATAATGGTGGAGACATCTAAACTATGAAATAACACACATGTAGTAACCAAAAAAGTGTTAAACAAATCCAAATATATTTTAGATTTAAGATTCTTCAAAGTAGCCACCCTTTGCCTTGATGACATATTTGCACACTCTTGCCATTCTCTCAACCAGCTTCATGAGGTAGTCACCTGGAATGCATTTCAATTAACAGGTGTGCCTTGTTAAAAGTAAATTTGTGTAATTTCTTTCCTTCTTAATCCGTTTGAGCCAATCAGTTGTGTTGTCACAAGGTAGGGGTGGTATACAGAAGATAGCTCTATTTGGTAAAAGACTACGTCCATATTATGGCAAGACGGGCTCAAGTAAGCAAAGAGAAACGTCAGTCCGTCATTACTTTAAGACAGGAAGGTCAGTCAATACGGAAAATTATGCTGTCGCAAAAACCATCAGGCGCTATGATGAAACTAGCTCTCATGAGGACTGCCACAGGAAAGGAAGACCCAGAGTTACCTCTGCTGCAGAGGATAAGTTCATTAGATTTACCAGCCTCAGAAATTGCAGCCCAAATAAATGCTTCACAGAGTTCAAGTAACAGACACATCTCAACATCAACTGTTCAGAGGAGACGGCGTGAATCAGGCCTACATGGTTGAATTGTTACAAAGAAACCACTACTAAAGGACACCAATAAGAAGAAGAGACTTGCTTGGGCAAAGAACACGAGCAATGGACATTAGACCAGTGGAAATCTGTCCTTTGGTCTGATGAGTCCAAATTTGAGACTTTTGGTTCCAACCGCCGTGTATTTGTGAGATGCAGAGTAGGTGAACGGATGATCTCCGCATGTGTGGTTCCCACCGTGAAGCACGGAGGAGGAGGTGTGATGGTGTGGGGGTGCTTTGCTGGTGACACAGTTGAAGAATTTTTACTTTGAAGAATTTAAAATATAAATTATATTTTGATTTAACACTTTTTTAGGGTTACTACTACATGATTCCATATGTGTTATTTCATAGTTTCGATGTCTCACTATTATTCTACAATGTAGAAAAATAACAAATAAACCCCTTGAATGAGTAAGTGTGTCCAAACTTATGACTGTGGGTGGGAATGTAGATCTCAGTGAGTATGACCCTACGGTATGGTATGGTTGTGTCTGCAAGGCAGTGAGGCACTGTGTGTGTGTGTGTCTGTGTGTGTGCATTTCTAACAGACTGAGCAGCTTATCGCTTAAGGCATAAACAAATCAACAGCCAGCACAATGTCATGACTCTCTCCTCCCCCTTCTCTTTTTCCCTCTCTCTTTCCCCCTCTCTTTTCCCTCCCTCCACCCCCTCTCATTTTCTCTCCTCCTGTTTCCATCTCCTCACTCGTTCCCTTTTTCTCACTACCTCCCCTCTGTCATTTTTTCTTTCCCTCCTTCCATCCCCCTCTCTCAATCTCCCTCTTTCTGCTCCCCTGTAGATAGTCAGGCCACACACACAGTGATCTACTGCAGAAAAATGTACAGTTCAGCAGAACACAGTCTTAGTAAGATCACACACACTATCTCCCCCTCTCCCAGTCAGAAACGCACACACACAGCAGTCCCGATGGCGTCATTATGAGTAGAGCAGGCAGAGGAACCTGGGGTTCAGAGAGACTCATTACAACAGACTGGGATAAGAGGAGAGAGACTGAATCACTGCAGCCATACGTCCCTCCTTTCAGTTAAGATGTTTTATCTTGTAAACTCCTCTAGATGGGCACATCATTGTTGGCCAATTGTTCTAATCAGAAAGGCTCTCTCTGGAGGAAGTAAAATGACCCAGGCTGGATGGAGCAGGACTGAACCTTTTTATTCAAGTCGATGTAGGCCAACACGTTGGACAGTTCTAGTAATATTTCTGTGGGAATAACCCTACTGTAGCCCTGTTAGGTCATAGCTGAGTCCTTTCTCTTTGCCATTTAGCAGACGCTTTTATCCAAAAGCATCTTATCCAAAAGCATCAGTCGTGCATACATCTTCCTATACAGTGCCTTGCAAAAGTATTCAACCCCCTTGGCATTTTTCCTATTTTGTTGCATTACAACCTGTAATTTAAGTGGATTTTTATTTGGATTTCATGTAATGGACAAAATAGTCCAAATTGGTGAAGTGAACTGAAAAAAAAAAACTTGTTTCAAAACATTTAAAAAATGTTAAAACGGAAAAGTGGTGCGTGCATATGTATTCACCCCCTTTGCTATGAAGCCCCTAAATAAGATCTGGTGCAACCAATTACCTTCAGAAGTCACATAATTAGTTAAATAAAGTCCACCTGTGTGCAATCTAAGTGTCACATGATCTGTCACATGATCTCAGTATATATACACCTGTTCTGAAAGGCCCCAGAGTCTGCAACACCACTAAGCAAGGGGCACCACCAAGCAAGTGACACCACGAAGACCAAGGAGCTCTCCAAACAGGTCAGGGACAAAGTTGTGGAGAAGTACAGATCAGGGTTGGGTTTAAAAAAATATTCCAAACTTTGGACATCCCACAGAGCACCATTAAATCCATTATAAAAAAAATTGAAAGAATATGGCACCACAACAAACCTGCCAAGAGAGGGCCGCCCACCAAAACTCACGGACCAGGCAAGGAGGGCATTCATCAGAGAGGCAACAAAGAGACCAAAGATAACCCTGAAGAAGCTACAAAACTCCACAGCAGAGATTGGAGTATCTGTCCATAGGACCACTTTAAGCCGTACACGCCACAGAGCTGGGCTTTACGACAGAATGGCCAGAAAATGTTTTTCTGGGGATGTTTTTCATCGGCAGGGACTGGGAAACTTGTCAGAATTGAAGGAATGATGGATGGCACTAAATACAGGGAAATTCTTGAGGGAAACCTGTTTCAGTCATCCAGAGATTTGAGACTGGGATGGAGGTTTGTTTACCTTCCAGCAGGACAATAACCCTAAGCATACTGCTAAAGAAACACTCAAGTGGTTTAAGGGGAAATATTTAAATGTCTTGGAATGGCCTAGTCAAAGCCCAGACCTCAATCCAATTGAGAATCTGTGGTATGACTTAAGGATTGCTGTACATCAGTGGAACCCATCCAACTTGAAGGAGCTGAAGCAGTTTTGACTTGAAGAACGGGCAAAAATCCCAGTGGCTAGATGTGCCAAGCTTATAGAGACATACCCCAAGATACTTGCAGCTGTAATTGCTGCTAAAGGTGGCTCTACAAAGTATTGACTTTGGGGTGGTGAATAGTTATGCACGCTCAGGTTCAGTTTTTTTGTGTTATTTCTTGTTTGTTTCACAATAAAAAATATTTAGCATCTTCAAAGTGGTAGGCATGTTGTGTCAATCAAATGATTAATGCCAGGATGTAAGGAAACAAAATAAGAAAAATGTCAAGGGGGGTGAATACTTCCGCAAGCCACTGTAGGTGGCCTCAGCGGGAATCAAACCCACGATACTGACATTGCAAGCGCCATGCTCTACCAACTGAGCTATGCAGGACCTCTCTTTCTGTCTGGCTCTGTTTACATACTGATATAGAGAGGTCCCTGCTGAACCATAGCTCTTTAAGTGCTCTGAGGAAGCAGAATCTTCCCGCCACACATCAAACAGCTCTGAAGGTCCGTCAGCAGTCCTACATGGATGCATGTTGCGTTTATATTTTTGTTCAGTATACATACATGACTCAAATGTAAATTACGCTGGTTGGTGAAACTTGTGCACACACTGCTTTTACAAGAATAAAAAAAACACTATACACTACATGACCAAAAGGGGTCTGAATACTTTCTGAATGCACTGTAGCTGCATATAACATAGCATAGCCCCTCTCTCTGCCCCATTTTTCTCCCAGCAACAGAACCTCTGTGAGAAAGAGATTAACTCACTGCTCTATAGTGTTTGCCCTATCTTTCCCCTCTGTATCCCCGCCGCTGTAACTAATCAAATAGGCCTCTAATGCCGCCTTAAGCCATCTCTGTTGGAGGTACACACGTTCCTACACACACACACCACACACAAACAGATGCACACGCGGGGCCCAACGGTATTCCAGGGCGTGTTCTCAGAGAATATGCAGAACAGCTGGCAGGTATATTCAGGGTAATTTTCAACCTCTCCTTGTCCCAGTCTGTACTCCACACATGTTTTAAGATGACCACCATCATTCCTGTTCACAAGAACTCTACGGCTTCATGCCACAGTGACTACCGCCCTGTAGAACTCACATCTGTAATCATGAAGTGCTTTGACTGGCTGGTTATGGCACACATCAACTCCATTATCCCAGACACCCCATTCCAATTTGCATACCGCCCCAACAGATCTATAGACGACGCAATCTCAATTGCACTCCACACTGCCCTCACCCACCTAGATAAGAGGAATACCAATGTGAGAATTCTGTAAATTGACTACAGCACAGCGATCAACACCATTGTCCCCACCAAGCTAGTCACCAAGCTTAGGACCCTAGCACTGAACACCTCCCTCTGCAACTGGATCCTGGACTTCCTGACGAGCCGACCCCAGGTGGTGAGGGTAAGAAACAACACCTCCGCCACACTGACCCTCAACACGGGGGCCCCTCAGGGGTTTGTGCTTAGTCCCCTCCTGTACAACCTGTTCACCCACGACAGCGTGGCCACGCACGACTCCAACACCTTCATTAAGTTTGCTGACGACACAATGGTGGTAGGCCACAATGAGACAGCCTACAGGGAGGAGGTCAATGACCTGGCAGTGTGGTGCCAGAACAACAACCTCTCCCTCAACGTCAGTAAGACCAAGGAGCTGATCGTGGACTACAGGAAACGGGGGGTCGAGCACGCCCCCATCCACATCGACGAGGCTGCAGTGGAGTGTATAGAGAGCTTCATGTTTCTCGGTGTCCACTAAGGACTTAAAACACACGCACAGTCGTGAAGAGGACTAGAAGGTTAAAAAGGTTTTGCATGGGCCCTCAATTCCTCAAAACGTCATACAGCTGTACCATTGAGAGCATCTTGACTGGCTGCATCACTGTATGGTATGGCAATAGCACCAGCCTCGATCGCATGGCGCTACAGGGTGGTGTGGACAGCCCAGTACGGTGTGAAAGAAAAGCCTGGAAAATCATTAGACTCCAGCCACCCAAGCCATTGACTGTTTTCTCTGCTTCCGCACAGCAAGCAGTACCGTTGCATCAAGTCTGACACCAACAGGCTCCTAAACAGCTTATATCTCCAAGCAATAAGACGGCTAGATGGCTAACAAAATGGCTATAAGGACTGTCTGAGTTTACCCTTGTATTTTATTCTTATATTGGACTGTCTCTATGCACACTCACAGGGCCATACACACTCACTCACACTAACACTCACTCCATAATTTGCTCACACACACATAATAACCACATACATTTCTACTGACTCTACACACACCCACTCACATACAATCATCATATACGTTGCTTCTACTCTGTTTATCATATATATCCTGATGCCTAGTTACCTTACCCTTATACATACATGACCAAAAGTATGTGGACACCTGCTTGTCGAACATCTCATTCCAAAATCATGGGCATTAATATTGAGTTGGTCCCCCTTTGCTGCTATAACAGCCTCCACTCTTCTGGGAAGGCTTTCCAGTAGATGTTGGAAGATTTCTGTGGGGACTTGCATTCATTCAGCCACAAGAGCATTAGTGAGGTCAGGCACTGATGTTGGGCGATTAGGCCTGGCTCGCAGTCGGCGTTCCAAATCATCACAAAGGTGTTCGATGGGGTTGAGGTCAGGGCTCTGTGCAGGCCAGTCAAGTTCTTCCATTCCGATCTCAACAAACCATTTCTGTATGGACCTCACTTTGTGCACGGGGGCATTGTCATGCTGAAACAGGAAAAGGCCTTCTCCAAACTTTTGCCACAAAGTTGGAAGCACAGAATCGTCAAGAATGTCATTGTATGCTGTAGCGTTAAGATTTCCCTTCACTACGCGCTTCAGCACTTGGCGGTCCCGTTCTGTGAGCTTGTGTAGCCTATCACTTCGCTGCTGAGCCATTGTTGCTCCTATACATTTTCACGTATAATAACAGCACTTACAGTTGACCGGGGCAGCACTATCAGGACAGAAATTTGACGAACTGACTTGTTGGAAAGGTGGCATTCTATGACGGTGCCATGTTGAAAGTCATTGAGCTCATCAGTAAGGCCATTCTACTGCCAATGTTTGTCTATGGAGATTGCATGGCGGTGTGCTTGATTTTATACACCTGTCAGCAATGGGTGTGGCTAAAATAGCCAAATCCACAAATTTGAAGGGGTGTCCACATACCTTTGTATATATAGTGTATCTACCTCTATCACTCCAGTATCCCTGCGCATTGTAAATATGGTATTTACTATTTGTATACCTCGTGGGTTTTTGTTCTGCCTTGTTATGTTTAGTATTACATTGTTATTTATTACTGCATTGTTGGGGTTAGATCTGTCAACGCATTTCACTGTACTTGTGACATTAAAACTTGAAACAAACACCACACAGCTGTTCTACTAGATCAGTATGTGGGCAGATCTCTGTGCCAACCAAACCAGGGTCATTGGATGGGTTTAGTACCAAATCTCTACTGTGTGCCAACCAGTTTATCACTAATTATAAGGCAAGATATTACACACAATCAATGTGGTATTGGAGCTGTTTGGACAAATTGACAGCACTGAAAGACAGAGTCCCCCTGTAAGTGAGGTGAGCAGCAGACTATAACAAACCCTGTTATCTGAACCACAACAACAACAACTAACACAAACCCTGTTATCTGAACCACAACAACAACAACTAACACAAACCCTGTTATCTGAACCACCACAACTACTACTAAGACAAACCCTGTTATCTGAACCACAATTACAACTACTAACACAAACCCTGCTATCTGAACCACAACTAACACAAACCCTGCTATCTGAACCACAACAACAACAACTACTAACACAAACCCTGTTATCTGAGCCACAACTACTAACACAAAGCCTGCTATCTGAACCACCACTACAACTACTAACACAAACCCTGTTATCTGAACCACCACTACAACTACTAACACAAACCCTGCTATCTGAACCACCACAACAACTACTAACACAAACCCTGTTATCTGAACTACAACTACTAAAACAAACCCTGTTATCTAAACCACAATTACAACTACTAACACAAACCCTGCTATCTGAACAACAACTACTAACACAAACCCAGCTATCTGAACCACAACTACTAACACAAACCCTGTTATCTGAACCACCCCAACAACTACTAACACAAACCCTGTTATCTAAACCACAATTACAACTACTAACACAAACCCTGCTATCTGAACTACAACTACTAAAACAAACCCTGTTATCTAAACCACAATTACAACTACTAACACAAACCCTGCTATCTG
Organism: Hucho hucho; assembly: GCA_003317085.1. Classification (NCBI taxonomy): domain Eukaryota; kingdom Metazoa; phylum Chordata; class Actinopteri; order Salmoniformes; family Salmonidae; genus Hucho; species Hucho hucho. Next base: position 173,804 of record QNTS01001502.1, read on the forward strand.
AACAACAACTACTAACACAACCCCAGCTATCTGAACCACAACTACTAACACAAACCCTGTTATCTGAACCACCCCAACAACTACTAACACGAACCCTGTTATCTAAACCACAATTACAACTACTAACACAAACCCTGCTATCTGAACTACAACTACTAACACAAACCCTGCTATCTGATCCACCACAACAACTACTAACACGAACCCTGTTATCTGAACCACAACAACTACGAACATAAACCCTGTTATCTGAACCACAACTACTAACACAAACCCTGCTATCTGAACCACAACAACAACTACTAACACAAACCCTGTTATCTGAACTACAACTACTAACACAAACCATGTTATCTGAAACACCACAACAACTACTAACACAAAAGCTCTTAAAGGAGGACATAAAAATAAGAGCAGTGCAGGTGCACTCATGTGAGAACAACACACACTGTTACAAATGTACACACACTAAAAACCTACAGTAGCAAGGAGGAAGTGTTTGAATTATTAACTTATTCTCCAGATGAGTGGGGATGTGTTCCACAGCTCCAGGCAGAGAGGAGCTTCTCTGAAGTGCTTCATCTATTAGAAACTACCAACCTTAAAGCTCTCCTGTGTCTGTTTGACCTGGAGCACTGGAGCTAGGTGTGTAGAGAATACAACTATTGTGTGAGACCAATATATACTGTATTCTCTGTTGTTTTTCCTTCCTGTATTACATTTTGCACCAAAATTCAAATAGATATTTCCAGTTTTTTCGTGGGACCCCATGAAAGCTCACTGAGGTCCCTCCGGTCCTTGGCCCCCTGGTTAAGAATTACTGATGTAGGGGTTATAATAGTATTTGAGTGCAATTGATTGTAGTTTCTATAAATGGTGACAGTAGGTATATAATCTGGTATAGCCTGGTATGGACAGGTATATGGTATAGTGGTCAGAGTAGGTGTAATGTTTCATAGTGGTTAAAGTATGGTGAGTGTACAAAACATTAGGAACACCTTCCTGCAGTGGTGTAAACTAATTAAGTAAAAATACTTTAGTACTACTTAAGTAGTTTTTTGGGGTATCTGTCATTTACTTTACTATTTATATTTTTGACAACTTTTACTCCAATGTACTTTTTACTCCTTACATTTTCCCTGACACCCAAAAGTACTTTATTTTGAATTCTAAGCAGGACAGGAAAATTGTCTAATTCACACACTTATCAAGAGAACATCCTTGGTCATCCCTACTGCCTCTGATCTGGCAGACTCACTAAACACAAATGCTTTGTTTGTAAATTATGTTTGAGTGTTGAACTGTGCCCCTGGCTATTCGTAAATAAAAAAAAACAAGAAAATCGTGTCGTCTGGTTTGCTTAATATAAGACATTTTAAATGATTTATACTTTTGATTCTTAAGTACATTGAAACCAAATACTTTTAGACTTTTACTCAAGTAGTATTTTACTAGGTGAATTTTACTTTTACTTGAGTCATTTTCTTTTAAGGTATCTTTACTTTTACTCAAGTATGAAAATTGGGTACTTTTTCCACCACTGCCTTCCTGCAACTAATGTTATATGTCAAATTTGTAGATTTTGTTTCATATTGCATTATTATCACTAAAGCAATTGTGATTGTTAATCTGTGCTTTGTAGTTTTTAGCTACATAAAAATGTGGTTAACAAAAGTAGCTAGCCAGCTAACCTTTGCAAGAGATGACTCGTGTTTACATTACATGCATTAGCATGCAACATACTTTAACATAATGTTAGCATAGCTAAAACAGCATAGATAATGACCCTACTTGTTTACTAGCATAAGGTACGGTTATCTGAGAAGTGCCCTCCGTGCTACATTTCGCATACTTTGATTTGGACTCATACTCTGACTGATGTGTGCTCCAATTTCTGTGCTCAGAGCACGGTAGTATGCACATTGAGAAACACTTGGGGGATGTGGTGTGGTGGTTCCAGTATAGATCTCACCTGGTATAGACAGGGGATGTGGTGTGGTGGTATGGATCTCACCTGGTATAGACAGGGGATGTGGTGTGGTGGTATGGATCTCACCTGGTATAGACAGGGGATGTGGTGTAGTGGTATGGATCTCACCTGGTATAGACAGGGGATGTGTTGTAGTGCTATGGATCTCACCTGGTATGGACAGGGGATGTGTTGTAGTGCTATGGATCTCACCTGGTATAGACAGGGTATGTGTTGTAGTGGTATGGATCTCACCTGGTATAGACAGGGTATGTGTTGTAGTGGTATGGATCTCACCTGGTATGGACAGGGGATGTGGTACTCTCTGCAGCGTTCCTGTACCCAGGTAGTCTCCCAGACAGTCCTATAGCTGTTCTCATAAAGGTAGCAGGTTATGACCGTCAGCAGAGGGACCAGGTAGAGCACAGAGAACACCCCAATACGGATCATAAACTTCACCAGCTTGTCCTGGTTCTCCTTCTCCAGAGGGATCTCCATACGCACACGGTTCAAAGCAAGGATTCCCACTAACAGTAATGCCACGCCCACCTAGAATCAGACAGAGTTGATATTGAAGGAATAGACAAAAGATGTCATAAGAAAGACCAGGAAGTAAATACGGTACATTGGTTGAGTAACAAGCAGTTCCATTCAGATACACATCTCAACATTCATTAAAAAGTGTATGTCTGTGGTATAATCAAAGGAGCAGGCACAAACAGTGTCAACACGTTTACTGAACTTTGTGCATGTGCAAACGTAAACTTTGTGCACACATGACAATTGTGACTCACACCTACTTCCTCTGTGACTCATTCCAGCCCACTCACCAAAACATCCAGACCCAGCGGAGCCAGCAGAAACCATCTCAGCGCTGTGCGGTCATACAGCCCCACAAAACACACCCCGCTGACACTATCCCCTTCTATCTTGTTCATAGCTATTAAAGTGACGGTGAGACAACCGGGCAGGCCCCAGGCACAGGCATGGAAAAGCAGGGCCTTCTTCTCTATGGCCTCGCTGCCCCACTTAGGAACGGCAGCCAGGAACCAGGTGAGGGTGAGGATGACCCACCACACACTGCCTGCCATGGTGAAGAAGTAGAGCACCATAAAGAACAACGTGCACGCCTGGAGGGAGAGGAGGAGGAGGAGGAGAGAGGGAGAGGAGGGGGAGGGGGAGGGGAGGGGATGAGGGGGAGGGGAGGGAATGAGGGGGAGAAGGGATGAAGAGGGTAGAGGAGAGAAGGAGAAGAGAACGAGGTTTAGAGAAGACTGAAGAAATAGAAAATCCAAGAACATAAGAAATATAAAACATAATTTTAGTTTTTTTGTTACAATAGCACTGAATGTCAAAGAGAAAATAGAAAATCATTCAATAAATTAGTTAATCAATCAATCAGTTATCAATGAATCAATCACTAAGCCAACGGATGGTCACCTTGTTGTGTGAGCCCTGGGTGACGGTGGGCGCCCGGAAAAGGCCGGGGCTCGCCGTGTTGCACGCCACCCGGTCCTCCAGCAGGAAGCCCAGCAAGAACACCAGCGACACCATCATGTAGCACATGGCGTAGAAGATGATTGGCCGCTCCGGGTAGCGGAACCTGGACACGTCAATAAGGAAGGTGAGGAAGGTGAAGAGGGTTGCCGAGAGACAGACAACGGACACCACGCCGATGAAGTAGCGGGCGAACACCAGCTCATCCTGCTGGAAATACATGTTGGGGCAGGGGGGCGAGCAGTCCGTCACACCCAGGAAGGTGTAGCCCAGGTCGGGGTCGATCTTGAGCTCACGGGGGCACCAGAAGCCATAGTTGCGCTGGACGGAAATGGGCGACTCAGTGGAGTCTGCGCTGGAGAGCAGGTCTACAGGACGGGGGTATGGCTCGTCACAGTCTGGGAACCTGGTGAACGGAGAGGAAACAGCTTATGTTAGACACATTATATTTACCTTACAGAAAGACACAAAGCTAAACCTTTATTTTATGGGACAGTTTCCTCAGATTATACCTTGTATTTGCTAGGAAATTATGTGTTACTATTGTGTAATTAACATTTTGCCATGTCATTCCTAATGATGTTATGGTACAGAAATTAGAAAGTATTTGAGAAATTTGTGGTAAAAGGATTAAACAAAAATTGTATTTGCCTCAGGTGTGTAAAGTTACTGTGTAAAAGTGTACGCTTCACATTTTCAAACAGTACATTTATATTTTCCAATGGGGCTATACATTTGGGTGAGTTTTTATCTAGCCTGAAATAAAATTAAACCATCTAGTGTTCAGCGAAATAACAACACAATGTCAAATACAGGTAGCCTCGTCAAATAATTAACATCCAATCACATTAACCGTTACTCTCTCGCGGGAAACCTTCACTCTTGCGCAGACATTTCGAAACAAAACATGCCAATTTGGAAAATAAGCCACAGGATTTTTTGAGCGAGAATAAAGATGACTTTCGAGTAGTAAGACATGTATGAAAGCAACAGATACCATTAATAAGAAGGGGCTAGAAGCGTCTTATATTGTGAGCTACCGAGGGGCTAGGACAGTCAAGCACCATACTATTGTGGAGGACTTAATTCTTCCTGCTGCCGCGGATATGGCTGGGACAATGCTGGGGGAAAAGGCCAAAAAAACTATACAGACAATGTCTTCATCAAACAACACTGATTCACAACGCATCAGTGACATGGCAGGAGATGTTTTGAAACAATTATTGCTTCGCATACAAGCCAGTGAATTCTATGCGTTACAGCTGGATGAGTCAACAGACGTGGCGGGCCTGGCACAGCTCCAGGTATATGTCCCGTTACGGTTATGGGGGATCAATTAAGGAAGACATCCTCTTCTGCAAACCACTGGAAACCAGGACAACAGGAGAGGATATTTTTAAAGTACTGGACAGCTTTGTGACATCAAATGGATCTTGGTGGTAAAGATGTGTTGGTATCTGTACTGATGGCGCAAAAGCCATGACAGGGAGACATAGTGGAGTGGTAACGCGTGTGCAAGCTCTTGCTGCCAAGGGAATGCCTGACAGCTTGAAAGACGTTTTGGACACTACAGTGAGAACGGTTAACTTTGTTAAAGCAAGGCCACTGAACTCTGGTGTATTTTCTGCACTATGCAATGATATGGGCAGTGACCATGTAACGCTTTTACAACATACAGAAGAGCGCTGGTTATCAAGGGGCAACGTATTGACACTTTTTTTAAATGAGACGAGCTTAAAGTTCTCTTTACTGACCGTCATTTTCACTTGACGAGTTTCTCACACGACTGGCCTATCTGGGTGATGTTTTTTCTCGCCTGAATGATCTAAATCTAGGATTACAGGGACTGTTACGGTCGTGGTTCCGTATGAAAAAAAGGAATCAGGCGCAGGAGGTATTTCCCGTGTGAGGATACTTTTAATAGTGTCACCAGTCCAAAACAATAACACTCTGGGGAATAAAAGTACTCACACAACTTTCAAAACAAACCGGGCGCAACAAGCGAACCGGCACATACAGGAACCAAAATACAACATCCCTCAGTGAAAGAACTGGAAACGTAACACAACGAACAAACGGTAACATCAAACAATCACGCACAAAGGGAAGGAAGGAATATATACAGGTGCGTGATTGGGAGAATTAACAACAGGTGCGACAATAGACAAAACCTAAACAACTACGGGGAGCGATGATGGTCAGAAAACCGGTGACGTCGACCGCCGAACACCGCCCGAGCAAGAAGAGGGACCGACTTCGGCGGAAGTCGTGACAGACTCTCCGCAACTATTTTCATTGTGCGGGACAAAATTGAGGCTATGATTAAGAATTTGGTGCACTTTTCTGTCTGCATTAACAAGGACAACACACAGGTCTTTCCATCATTGTATGATTTTTTGTGTGCAAATGAACTTAAGCTTACGGACAATGTCAAATGTGATATAGCGAAGCACCTGAGTGAGCTGGGTGCGCAATTACGCAGGTACTTTCCCGAAACGGATGACACACACAACTGGATTCATTATCCCTTTCATGCCCTCCCTCCAGTTACCGATATATGAACAAGAGTATAATCTGCACCCGGCACAGCCAGAAGAGGACTGGCCACCCCTCACAGCCTGGTTCCTCTCTAGGTTTCTTCCTTGGTTTGGCCTTTCTAGGGAATTTTTACTAGCCACTGTGCTTTTACACCTGCATTGCTTGCTGTTTGGGGTTTTAGGCTGGGTTTCTGTACAGAACTCTGTGACATCAGCTGATGTAAGAAGGGCTTTATAAATAAATTTGATTTGATTTGAAGAGCGCATCATTGAAATTGCAACAAGTGGTTCTGTGAAAATGTAATTTAATCAGAAGCCACTGCCAGATTTCTGGATTGGGCTGCGCTCAGTTTCTTGCCTTGGCAAATCGCGCTGTTAAAACACTGATGCCCTTTGCAACCACGTACCTATGCGAGAGGTGATTCTCGGGCCTCACTAGAATGAAAACTAAATACAGGCACAGACTGTGTGGAAAATTATTTAAGACTGAGACTCTCCAAGACAACCCAACATTGCAGAGGGATGTGCATCCTTTCAAACACACCCTTCTCATTAACCTGTGGTGAGTTATTCACAATGTTTGATGAACAAATAAGGTTTTATATGTAAGATGGCTAAATAAAGAGCAATATTATTGATTATTATTATACTATTATTTGTGCCCTGGTTCTATAAGAGCTCTTTGTCACTTCCCATGAGCCGGGTTGTGACAAAAACTCACACTCATTCTTATGTTTAATAAATGTACTGTATAGTGTGTGTGTGGCAGGTTTACAATGATGGCAAAAAACAACAATTGAGAGTGCGCTGACCCTGGTGCTAGAGGGGGTATGCAGCTGGAGGTTGAATGTTTGAAGGGGTACAGGACTATAAAAAGTTTGGGAACCACTGCCCAAAGTACAGTAGACTACTAACCTGTTACAGTCCATCTCTTCTGGCCAGGTGACTCCGAACATGTCCATGAGTTTGTAGCAGTCTCCCTTGGCTCTCTGGCACGGCCATCGGCAGGGCAGTGTCATGCGTCCGTACACAGTACACACCGGAGCATACAGGGCACACAGGAACATCCTTAGCTCTGAGGAACACTGCAGGTTCACAATGGGGTGGAAGGGCTACAGAGGGGAAAACACACAGCTGTCAGGAAGTGTATAGTAATGCAGAGTTTTGTGTGTGGGGGAATAAAATGTATTTAATTGTCATTTTTTGTCAACGATCTACACAAAATACTCTGTAATGTCAAAGTGGAAGATTCTAACATTTGTAAAAAAACAACATTTTAAGGAAAACAAAAATTATATATATCTTGATTAAATAAGTATTCAACCCCCTGAGTCAATACATGTTAGAATCACCTTTGGCAGCAATTACAGCTGTGAGTCTTTCTGGGTAAGTCTCAAACAAACAAATACTTGGGCAGTATACCGTATGTACCATATACCGGGGTATTTGGAGAAAGCCATGGGATGGTTATTCAATACCTTCAGTAGATCAAAACTATTTATTTGAAGTGTTTCAATAAATGTTTATATTTGTAGCGACTTAAGTTAATACTTGCAGTCAACTTGTGCAGTATGTTAGGAGATAAAGCAGATTTATTTTTTCATTTCACCTGCCACATTATTTTCCATTATGAAGCGTAGCGTAGTTCCCCAGAACAGTTGAGCCAGTTGGTTTGTAAATAACACAACGGGAGAAAGCAGGAGCTGGTGAGTCCATCATGTTCTATATCTATTAGTGAATCTCTGCTGTGCACATGAGGTGATGACGTTACACTTGTATGTAATTCACTACTAAATGTTTGCCATCAGATATCTTTTAACGTGTTTGACAAGTCAAAGAGCTGTACAGCTGCCATTTTTTGGCAAACAAAGAGGTGTAATGGGTTCGCATTCAACAAGATGTTGCATAAAGCTTACTTCATTAATCCCCTTACTTCATTATTCTCCTCAGTTCTTCTCCCCTCTGCTCCATGTGCTCTTCCTTCAGAAAAGCACTTTGTTCATTTGCACAATTTCTCTCATTCACTTTCGCTTGTAAATGTCCACACTCACAGAAAATGACATATGGTAGCTACTAGCTATGCTTGTATAACTTTATGAGCTGGATTTGCCTGTCTTTGCAAATAGTTTGTTTTCGCTCGTTAGCATTTAGCTAACAGTGTCTATGTGATTTTGCTATTACTTGTGCTGATTTTGTTAGCATTCTGGTAATAGATGCCCAATGGGCTTTTTTGTGTTTTTAGTGTCCCCTTGTGTGCTATACCGGTAATACCATAAATCCCGGGATGGCAGTATGACGGTATGAAAATCTGGATAATGTCCAAGCCTACTGGATTGTACAATATTTGACATTCTTCAAGCTCTGTCAAATTGGCTGTTGATCATTGCTAGACAGCCATTTTCAAGTCTTGCCATATATTTTCAAGCTGATTTAAGTCAAAACTGTAACTAGGCCACTCAGGAACATTCAGTGACATCTTGGTAAGCAACTCCAGTGTATATGAATTTGTCTCCCAGTGTCTGTTGGAAAGCAGACTGAAGCAGGTTTTCCTTTTCTTAGCTCTATTCAATTTATTTTAATCCTAAAAAACTCCCTAGTCCTTGCCAATGACAAGCATACCAATAACATGATGCAGCCACCACCATGCTTGAAAATATGAAGAGTGGTACTCAGTGATTTGTTGTCTTTGCCCCAAACATAACACTTTGTATTCAGGACATGAAGTTAATTTCTTAGCCAAATTTTCAGAAACTTTACTTTAGTGCCTTATTGCAAACAGGATGCATGTTTTGGAATCTTTTTATTTTGTACAGGTTGTGTTGGGTGTTGATCCATCCTCAGTTTTCTCCTATCACAGCCATTAAACTCTGTAACTGTTTTAAAGTCACCATTGGCCTTATGGTGAAATCCCTGAGCGGTTTCCATCCTCTCTGGCAACTGTGTTAGGAAGGACACCTGTATCTTTGTAGTGGCTTTGTATATTGATACACCATCCAAAGTGTAATTAATAACTTCACCATGTTCAAAGGGATATTCAATGTCTGTATTTTTATTTGAACCATTCACCAATAGGTGCCCTTCTTTGCAAGGCATTGGAAAAACTCCCTGGCCTTTGTGGATGAATCTGTGTTTGAAATGCACTGCTCGACTTAGAGACCTTATAGATAATTGTACACTGAGTGTACAAAACAACAAGAACACCTTCCTAATATTGAGTTGGACAGCCTCAATTTGTCAGCGCATGGACTCTACAAGGTTTCTAAAATGTTCCACAAGGATGCTGGCCCATGTTGACTCCAATGCTTCCCACAGTTGTGTTAAGTTGGCTGGATGTCCTTTGGGTGCTGGACTATTCTTGATACTCACGGGAAACAGCATTTTTAATTTATTTTTTATTTTTTATTGAATATCCGAAACATACAATATACTTGCAGTGAAGCCGCTCAACAACTACACCATACCAGTCATCCAACAGACTCCCATTCAGAAGCGACACACAGAAGCATCCAGGGCCAATGCCCTGCTCAAGGGCACGTTGACCGATCTCCCACCAGGCCAAAAAATGTGAACCCGAACCCTCCAAGATCCTCCCACGGTTCCCCAATAGCTGTTCCTCAACCATTCGAGATCCCTCCCACAGTCCCCCCCNCCCAAGAATAAAAAATACAATTAATTCCATTCCCCACCCCCAAGAACCCCCCAATGCACCAGCAACCAAGAGAATGAACTGAACTAAAGAGAAAAAATAAGAAAACAGCAAACGACAATGCAAAATAATAATAAATAATTACAAAAATAAAAAAACAAAGGACATCAAGAACAACTAAAATCATAACAGCAATGCCAACTGTATATGTTTGTATACATTTCTGGCACTATTACATGTATGTGTGTGTTCTTGTATTCGTTTATTTGAATGAGAGTGTGTGTATATGCATGTGTACAAACACCTGCACGGCATCAGCCTCAGTCAAACCGTGTCATTCAAAATACTTTTTATTATGTTTTATTTTGACTTCATTTTGGACTTTTATTTTTGACCATCATTCTATCTCCCGCACAGCAACTCCACTCCCACTTGTCTCCAATTCCACATCCCAACCCTCAGCTTCCCTCAGCCCATCCCACCTATCTCTGCTGGCCACCCTCTTCGGATTTCATCAACAGATTTTTTTTTTTTAAATACTTTTACTAAGAGTATTAGTATATTAGTAATTGACTGACCCGGTCTCTCCAGATCTCCTAACAGTACTATTTCTAGGGTCAATTTTAGATCAATGCTATGCATCTTCAGTCATTCCTGAACCTGAGACCAGAAACAGGCTACCTGAGGGCAATACCAAAATAGATGGTCTATTGATTCTGTATCCTCACAACAAAATCTGCAGAGCTTCAATGATTTTATGCCCCAAATATTCAACATTTTGTTGGTGGCAAGAATTATATGTAATCATTTTAGCTGAAAAGCACGAAGTCTTGAATCAGCGTTGTTTTATATATCAACTCATACACACTGTACCATGGAATCGGTACAAACATCTCTTCCCAACTATTTTGCAATCTGTATGGCACAGTCGTCAACATCCTGGTCCTCAAATGAAACAGGTATACTTTCCTATTTATGCTATTTTTATTCCTCCGACAGTTTTGATCCTTTACATTGGGCAGACAGACCAGTTCCCTACCTCCTCCCGCTGCCACCTGCCTCCTCCATTTTTGGGGTAATGCTGTAATCAATTGGTTATACTCTTGGATTCAGCAGACCTTCCCGTACAATTCTGATAACTCCATGAAGGACATAACTCTACCATTCCAATTTACAATATAATTTAAGAACAAAATACCTATTTCAAACATCTTTCCCATAAATACAGGTATTTTATCAACCAGCATATTTGAGTTCAGCCATAATATTTGTTGTAATATTTGTTCTATCTTTTCAGGGGGATGAAATTGAAACGCAATGCTTGTTTGAAAAAGAGAGATACTTTGAAAAAAGTATCATTTTCAATTAATCGGGAAAAAAAACCTCACCTGGTCAGTCTATACATGGAAAGAGCAGGTGTTCTTAATGTTTTGCACACTCAGTGTACAATCATACACACAGAGAAACTCACACACACTGTATGTCAAACACACTGTGCATCTACCACAGAACATGTTAAACACACAACCCCTCAGCCTTAAAGAGACACACACAGACAACAGAACAGTCTTCTAAAGCAGACCAATATTCATGTGCAGCCAAAAGAAGAGCTCAAACAGACAGGAACATCTTGTCGGACATAGTTTGGAGCTAACTCAAAAAAACAACTCTACCCTCTATCCTCATGATACTCCTCCCCCCTTTCTCTCCCCTTCCTCCCTACGCCTGGCACAATAAGACAGAGGGAGGAGTAGGACAAGCTTGGTAACCCAACCCCCCCCTTCATCAGACTCCAGGCACAGGGAGGGGCTCTGGAGAGTCCTTTGTGTTTGGAGGAGGACCAAGCTGTCACACACACACACACACATACACACACACAGTTCCCTCTCTGCCAACATGCATTCTGGGAGAGAACGGTAGCTAGGCAGCAGCTGTGGGGTATGGCTTTCGTATGCAAATCCCCAGGGGGAGTGAAGAAAGGGCCCCCACCAGCCCCCAGAGGGGGGAGGGGGACAAGACAGGTGAGCTAAATGGAATTTCATTAAATGAGCCAGATGGAATAATAGTGGTGGGTATTGGAACAGAACAGAACATGATAGAACAGAACAGGATAGAACAGAACAGAACATGCCAGAACAGAACAGGATAGAACAGAACATGATAGAACAGAAAAAGCCAGAACAGAACAGGCCATAACATACCAGAACAGAACAGGCCAGAACAGAACATGCCAGAACAGAACAGGATAGAACAGAACAAGCCAGAACAGAACAGGATAAAACAGAACAGGCCAGAACATGCCAGAACAGGATAGAATAGAACAGGCAAGATCAGAATAGGATAGAACAGAACAGGCCAAAACAGACCAGAACAGGATAGAACAGAACAGGCAAGAACAGGCCAGAACAGGTCAGAACAGGATAGAACAGGCCAGAACAGAACAGGCCAGAACAGAACAGGCAAGATCAGAACAGGCAAGATCAGAACAGGATATATCAGAACAGGATAAGAGACTGTGAGTCATGATTGTGTCATGATGTGGCCCTTTCTGGGTATAGATCGTGGAATACCGCTCTCTCTCTCCTACACAGAGGTTCTGTTAACTCAGGTCATAAATTCCAGGAGGAGACTCTCTCCCCCTGGCCATGCAGAAAGAGACACATAGAGAGAACAAAGGATTTCACATGGCGAACTCCTAAATCCCCAAAATGGGGATTTTATACAAAATGTCCACTTGTGAGAAGGTGGGAATGGTCCGTGGACACTTAACAGACGGGTATGACGAGTGTGTTTCATTTGGTGACATCAGTGAGAACAGGAAACACAGATAACTATATCTCTGAGTATGTACATTTCTCAATTATGGGGTTTGCATCTAATTCTTGTATAAAATGAATGAGTAAAGATTAAACTATTTGTGAAATGATGTAATATGATGTTAAACATTTAATGTGAAATAATTGTATTCGCTTTAAAGTTTAACTAAGTCAATGGCCCGCCCCCATGAGCACAGACATGATCTGGGGTCATAGACCCGCCTTTTCTCTGTTATGAATAAAACCCCCTCGTGAGGAAATCCTCTTCAGACTAAGCTAACCCACAGCGTGAGCTGTGATTGCGAATAGTTATTGTATTCCTAACCATACCATGTGGAGCATGGGCTACACGGCTGGAAATGGTTCAACTCTGAGACTATCGATCCCTACAGAATAAGAGCAAATCTTAGATACTAATTATTAGTCTGCAGCTAGAAATTATGTCAACCTGGGATGCGAAGACCGACAACCGCCGAAACATCTATCTATGAGAACATTTCTGAATGGTACTCTGCATTATCCATTCTAACCATGAAATATCTTCAGGGAAGCAGAGAGAGAGAAACGCTCGGACGAACTCTCCAACAGACAGACGGACGATTCCAACAGAGATTACGACGACACACTGGGCGTAAATATATATTGATTGCAATTATTCACGAATGAGTGAGCGTTCATGTGCAAAGGATTAGCATTTCAATTAATATAATTATCAACTGTGTAGTGACTCCTTTTGTCTTTCCCGCCCTCTTCAGTCCACATCCACTTCCCTTTGTCCACCAAGCCGTCATATTGGCTTAGCCCACTAGGGAACTTCCCCTATCATTTCCTTGGAACCATAACTGTTGTTTGTTTATGCATTTCTGTGATTATTTAGTTAGTTAGTAAATAAATGATTAAGACAATTGGTGTATGGATGATTCATAGTAAAGACTGGGTTCGTGCAGATAACCAACAATTTACGACGTTTAAAATGAGGCTAACGTGAGGTAAAGGATAATTCATTAATAAGAAGACTAATTGATCAGATATTAATATCTGAAGAGTTATATTAGGAAAATTATAACTTTGTAATCTGAAGATTTTCCTTGGTGCCCCGACTTCCTAGTTAATTACTTACATTTACATGATTAGACTAATCACATAATAATAATTACAGAGAATTGATTTGATAAAATAACAGTCTTTACTTTAATGATGCCAAAGACACAACAAATGTTTTGGGTCATGAGAAATGTGACTTATTAAACAACGGGAAGTTGTGTGACTAAACATAACCTATAATAACACAACCTATATTAACTTAATCTATAACCTTTATTAACTTCACCTATATTACCTTCACCTATAATAACATAACCTATATAAACATAACCTATAACCTTTATTAACTTAACCTATAATAACATAACCTATATAAACATAACCTATAACCTTTATTAACTTAACCTATAATAACATAACCTATATTAACTTAACCTATAATAACATAACCTATATTAACTTAACCTATAATAACATAACCTATATTAACATAACCTATAACCTTTATTAACTTAACCTATAATAACATGACCTATATTAACTTAACCTATAACTTTTTTTAACTTAACCTATATTAATTTAACCTATAATAACATAACCTATAATAACATAACCTATAACCTTTATTAACTTCACCTATAATCTTTTTTAACTTATCCTATATTAATTTAACCTATAATAACATAACCTATAACCTTCATTAACGTCACATATAATAACATAACCTATATTAACTTAACCTATAACATAACCTATATTAACTTAACCTATAACCTTCATTAACGTCACATATAATAACATAACCTATATTAACTTAACCTATAATAACATAACCTATATTAACTTAACCTATAATAACATCACCATAGCTTAGCTTATTACACCAGTCATTCATCATGATGTATAAATGTAGATGCAGTAGACAGGATCTCATTTCTGTTCAGTCTGGGCTGCCTCCCAGATGCCTGGCTGTATTTAAAGGGATTAGGATGGCTGTTAGGCTTGCCGATTCCCACACAAAGCAACCACATCACATCTACATCCAGACAGCTTTTGTAAATGCCTTGTACTTATCAAATGCAATATTTCTGCTTTCAGATTTTTTATTCACCATAACATAAAGGTGGTGACGTTGATGTGTTGTTTTATTATGGTTTAGTGACTGTTGGAACGTGAGGCACAGACAGACATCTGAGATGACTGACATCATCTGGACAAAATAATGAACGAATTCAACCCTCGCATACAGTATTTGAGTGTATATATGCCGTTGTTTTTTGTGTGCTTCACAGCAAGTCACACTCGCCTGGAAAAAAATATATTTTACTGCATTAAATTGGAATATCAAATGCCATGCGTCCTCATCACCAGGGAAAGGACATTATTTAGGCTTGATCCCTTTCTACTGTATCTGTACTGGTCTGGTTTATTCTGTTATTTCTGTGTCTTTCAGTAGACTGGTTCACATACACACCTGTCAACAACATATCCATCAACCTGTCAAATCAATCATGAACTGATCCATCAACCTGTCAAATCAATCATGAACTGATCCATCAACTTGTCAAATCAATCATGAACTGATCCATCAACCTGTCAAATCAATCATGAACTGATCCATCAACCTGTCAAATCAATCATGAACTGATCCATCAACCATGAACTGATCCATCAACCTGTCAAATCAATCATGAACTGATCCATCGACCTGTCAAATCAATCATGTCTGAACAGAAGGCCCTGATGTCCCTCACTGTAAAGGGGGAAGAACAACAGAATTAGGGCAGTTTCGCGGAAAATCTGCAAAAAAAAAAGAAGGTAATTTCTGATTTAGCAGACATACAGTATGTACTGTATGGCGTGAATGCATTCTCTGCGAACGCATGAACATTGCCTTTAAATTTAAATCGCACTATATTCCGTTTCTTCTGCAATACGGTTTGAATCCAAACCTTAGAGCGTATTATAGGATCTCTATGGGAATAACTTCCTTTGTAGTGACCAATCTGTCTGTTACACCAACCCGGCAGCATTCCTTTTCATTAAACCAACATCTTATGACACACCTGGCATCATCTTCCTAATCAAATCTTTAAGATCAAGCCAGCAGGCAAAAACATCATCCACATTTATCTGCTCTGTATAGAATAAATCAGGGTGCCAGTCTCCAGTCCGGTGACATGCATTAACTAATTAGAGCCCTGTTATGGTGTGTTACACACACAGACAGACAGGACAGACAGGACAGAGACAGGACAGAGACAGGACAGACAGGACAGAAAGAGAAAAGACAGACAGGACAGACAGGACAGACAGATACAGGACAGACAGGACACACACAGACAGACAGACAGACAGGACAGACAGGACAGAGAGACAGACCAGACAGGACATACAGAGACAGGACAGACAGGACAGACAGGACAGAGAGACAGACCAGACAGGACATACAGAGACAGGACAGACAGAGACAGGACAGACAGAGACAGACATACAGACAGACAGGACAAACAGGACATACAGAGACAGGACAGATAGACAGACAGGACATACAGAGACAGGACAGGATAGACAGACAGACAGACAGGACAAACCGAGACAGGACAGACAGACAGAAAAACAGACAGGACAGAGACAGGACAGACAGGACAGGGCTGATCAAATGAACTTCAAGTGGATGCATCTGGGTTCCCCTTCTGCCCTCCCTCCCTCCTCCTCACCCCAGGTCAGATGTGTGCTCTATGGTACAGACTGTGTGTCTGTATGGGGGTCTTCCTGTGTGTGTGTGTGTGTGTGTGTGTATATCTTTATCCATACGGCAGCCCAAGCAAATGTAAAGATATCTTGTCTTGCGGCCTCTTGAACATAACAGTGGATTATGGTAACTTGGTCACATTAGAAGCAGCTGTTGTGTCTCTACCACAGACGTTGGCTTGCTGTTGCCACAAAGCCTGTCTGTGTCTGTGTGTCTGTGTCTGTGTCTGTGTGTGTGTGTGTGTGTGTGTGTGTGTGTGTGTGTGTGTGTGTGTGTGTGTGTGTGTGTGCCAGAGGTTGGCCTGCTGTTGCCCCAGAGCCAGGCCTCTCACTCCACTATCACTATGTAAGGGGCTCAAGCCTGTAATACAGTACATCTAGTTCTGTTCTAGCTCTGACGGTTCTAGCCCTGAGAGGCTGTTCTAGCCCTGACTGTTCTAGCTCTGACTGCTCTAGCCCTGAGAGGATGTTCTAGCCCTGAGAGGCTGTTCTAGCCCTGAGAGGATGCTCTTGCCCTGAGAGGCTGATCTGGCCCTGACTGTTCTAGCTCTGACTGTTCTAGCCCTGAGAGGCTGTTCTAGCCCTGACTGTTCTAGCACTGAGGTGCTGCTCTAGCCCTGAGGTGCTGTTCTAGCCCTGAGATACTGTTCTAGCCCTGAGATGCTGTTCTAGCCTTGATATCCTGTTCTAGCCCTGAGAGGCTGTTCTAGCCATGAGGTGCTGTTCTAGCCCTGAGGTGCTGATCTATCCCCGAGGTGCTGTTCTAGCCCTGAGAGGCTGTTCTAGCCTTGACTGTTCTAGCCGTGAGAGACTGTTCTAGCTCTGACTGTTCTAGACCTGAGAGGCTGTTCTAGCTCTGACTGTTCTAGCCCTGAGAGGCTGTTCTAGCCCTGACTGTTCTAGCCC
The DNA here is from genome assembly GCA_003317085.1 of Hucho hucho. NCBI lineage: Eukaryota > Metazoa > Chordata > Actinopteri > Salmoniformes > Salmonidae > Hucho > Hucho hucho. The sequence continues at coordinate 190,973 of QNTS01001502.1, forward strand.
TGAGAGGCTGTTCTAGCCCTGGCTGTTCTTGCCCTGAGAGACTGTTCTAGCCCTGACTGTTCTAGCCCTGACTGTTCTAGTCCTGAGGTGCTGTTCTAGCCCTGACTGTTCTAGCCCTGAAAGGCTGTTCTAGCCCTGAGGTGCTGTTATAGTCCTGAGAGGTTGTTCTAGCCCTGAGGGGCTGTTCGAGCCCTGGCTGTTCTAGCCCTGGGGGGCTGTTCTAGCCCTGGGGGGCTGTTCTAGCCCTGACTGCTCTAGCCCTGAGGTGCTGTTCTAGCCCTGACTGTTCTAGCCCTGAGGGGCTGTTGTAGCCCTGGGGGGCTGTTCTAGCCCTGAGGTGCTGTTCTAGCCCTGAGAGGCTGTTCTAGCCCTGAGAGGCTGTTCTAGCCTTGACTGTTCTAGCCCTGAGGTGCTGTTCTAGCCCTGAGAGGCTGTTCTAGCCCATACTGTTCTAGCCCTGAGGTGCTGTTCTAGCCCTGAGGGGCTGTTCTAGCCCTGAGGTGCCGTTTGGCTTTTCTCTTCCTGAAGTCTCTGGTGTTCTCCCATCGACCGGTCGGCCATGCCAAAGCTAGTAGACAACATGGTGTTCAACATCTACTGGGCTTCATGTGTTTTCCAAACATCAAACTAGCTTTTGGATGCGCTAACAGAGACATGCTTGTGTGAAAGCATGTCTAATCAAACTGAACAGTTGTGTCTAACCAAAAGCCTCTAGTGTACATTCAAACAAAATAAGTGTAAAAAACATGGGCTGAAAGTAAACAGTGAAGATTCACTCACCTGGCTTGTAATATAGTAGTTAGAAAAGTTGGTTGGTTCATAGGGAACTAGGGCCGTTTTTGTACTTTGTAAATTTATGCTAGTCATTTTAAGGACAAATATGATGACTGCTATGGGTTATTAATCACAATTGACTAAACCCCTCTAACCGAGGTTGGGATCTCATCTCAGGAATATTTTGGGAATGCTACAGGGAAAGGCATCATGGGAATGTGGTGGGATATTTAAAAGGAATAAGCTGGGTTGACTCAGAGCAGATGTGATGTAGTGTGATGCCTCTATCTCCTGAGGCTAGGGCACATTTAGAGCAGAGGTTAGTTACATAAGCTCCACATCCCTCACTCTCTCTCTCACCCTCTCCTCTCTCTCGCTCTCTCTCCCTGTTTCTCCCCCCTCCCTCTCTCTCTCTCTCTCTCTCTCTCT
>QNTS01001502.1:194057-256012 GCA_003317085.1 Hucho hucho
TGGCCTGTCTGTCACAACAGAAACAGCAGGTTGCTGTTGGCCTGTCTGTCACAACAGAAACAGCGGGTTTCTGAGAGGAACCATTTAAAGCTGCAGAAGACTACTAGACCAGCATGCATTTCACTTCACAGCCTCATTTAATAGTTGATGGTTTTAAAAATGGTGTTAAAAGTTAATTTATCCCATAATGTTTTGGTAATACGTTCTCAGTCCCCTGGGTTAGAGGAGTCGACTGAACGTAGGCTACCGCTTTGACATTATCAACAATGATTACCAGTTACCCATGACAGCACTGTCTGCTACTGTTACCATGTCCATGGGGCAGACAGACAGACCACTGAGTCTGGCACAGATAAGGACAGTACAGGTACAGTACAGTTACAGTCTCTTCATCCAGACACACAGTACTCCTCAAGCACTTGATTAAACCCAGCAGCAATAATCTTACTATCCCAACTAAACGCCTGAAACGAGAGAGAGAGAGAGATGAAAAACAGCGAGTCAGTGTTTACCTCCATGGCGAGCGCGGCGGTCTGCTGGTCGTAGTGGTTGAGGAGGTTGGGCATGAAGGTGGAGTTATAGGGCAGCCCCTGACACAGACGCAGGGTGGTAGGTTCACAGGTGAACATGCTGTGGCTCCCAGCTGCAGACTCCATGGGGATGGCCTCCACCACCACCGCTGGAGCCATCAGCATGGACACACACAACACCCACAGCAGCTCCATGGTCCCAGCAGGCTGGTGCACGGACAGGGAAGAACCCAGGCTGCGGACAGGGACAGGCTGAATCATCAGCCTCATTCACTAAGCAGTAGGTCGGGGACCGAGAACGAGGAGTTGGGGTACAGGTAAGTGGCGATCAGGGGAGAGACTGGTCCTGTTCCTGGTCTCAGAGTGTACCAGTCTGTGTGTGTAAAAAGATGGCCGCCAATGCTGAGGCTGACTGTCTCCATCACCCTCTTGAATCATAGGATCGTCATCACCTGAGTATGAGGCCTGGCGTTGGGTTGTCTGACCACAGGAGTCGCCTTCTCACCACATACACACATTATAAACAACGATTTAGATCGGAGAGTGGATCCCTGCAATAGGTGTAGATGTCAAGGGATCTGGTGAAAAAATAGACAGAAAAATTAAGTACATTGTCGGGCTGAATAATACCTGCTTCCAAATGTCAATAATGTCACTCGATCTGACTACAAGTCGTTATACATCTTTCACAATATTTTAAGAGGCTCTTTACAAAAAAGTATAGACTATTGCCGGCCCAGATTTACAGACTGAGGCAAAAAAGGTTTATCAAAGCAGAATGAAAGCGGGATCTGCATTAAATAGCAATGGAGAGTGGGCATTAATTTCCTGATTACGCTTTGTTCAAGTTTATTTGCAGCTAATCTGTGAATCTGTTTGCCAACCTGAATGCGCATGATCCGCTGTTCCAAACGGTCAAATGAGGATTTGTAAGGTCATGAAAAGATCATGGAAATGTGTTTAAAATATTTTTGTTAATGTAATTCATGAAGGCATACAATTGTAATATTATCAATCATTTAAAAATCTACATATCAGCCATGATCGAAATGACCCTTTAGTGATTGTCTGTGTGTGTGCCAGTGGGCCGTTGCCCAAGGAGAGAGAGGGCGACATTTCAGCAGCAGGAATAAAATAATGCCAGACAACTAGATGGCCAATTCAAACATAACTTGTAGCAGTTATCACGTTAGTTAACCATAGCTAACTAAGCATTAATGTGGTTGTCGCCTTTCTACTGGCACTAAATAAATCTGCTCCATTGGAAAGTTATGATTACCCTCTATTAAACAGTAGCCATGTAATTACAAAAACATACAAAATATTATAAGAATAAACTAATTGACAAATAACTTGCTGTGCATAGATCTCCCCTGAAACATGAACATCTGAACCTTATATATAAACATGTCTAGTTAGATACCTTGCTTTGAAGTAGCCTACCTTATCCATTTGATCCCTGATTCCTTGAATGAGGGACTTATTTTATAAAAACAAAAGTACTTGGTTCTAATGTTGCTATATTTTATATCAATGGTGTCATCCATTCTCCAGGATAGCTCCTGTGTGTGCAGCCCAAACATCAACCGCTCAACAGGACCTTGATAAACAGACTTGGGTGTTTCAGGGTTGGATCAAAAGACAAACCTACATGGGATTAGACACAACAGCCTTCCAGTGTCAATAATGCTTACTTTTCGTGTAGGCTATAATGATAGTCATGAAAATTTGGTTACAAGTCATGGAAAATGTGTATGAACCGTTAACAGTGAATGATCAGAGGTCTCTATCATAATTTCATTTGTGAACTTCAGTGAACATTGTCTAATGGGCCGACATAGAAAAAGACACCAGCACTTCTTTCATTCCAAATCAAGCACTTATAATAACAGTTATAGCACAGAAATGTGCATTATATCTTGTCTCTGTAAATATGCACACACCCTGTAGGAAGATAATTATTCACAAAAGCTATTTTCCACAGCATTCTTTACTACCGCTACCATCCCATTATTACTAAAGAACAGCCAACTGATCATGGACTTTCAAATATGACACGTAAGATACCCAAAATGTTTGACACAATATGTGATATGAAAAAATGTAATATACCGGTAGTGTAGTCAAATTACCGTGCGTAATCGAATTTACTCACGCCTCCGGCTGGCTTTTCGTGCATAACATGCTTGGAACTATGTTACAAAACTACCGGTAGACACAACAGTGATGACATAAAAGTGTAGTAGTTTTTATTTGTCAAAGCCAGCTGGCCATTCCACCGACCGCGCGTAACGGCCAAACCAATGTTATCCATTCCGACAAATACAATGTCATGAAGCAGAACAAAAGATCACGGTTGAGCTTCTTCTCAACTGATGTTGAATGTAAGAAGGCTAGTCTACATAACTGAATCACTACAGGCGTATCCCGATGGTATAATGTCACTACCATCCGGCCAGCGGTATTGGCAATAGGCTACATGTGTTTGCAATAAACATACAATATTTAGCAGAGTGACAGAAAATATATTAAAATAAGATTTACCTTTCTGTTGGCTATTTTTATTTTTTACGTGTATGGATTTTCGCCGCTCCCGGAGCCCGTAACAATGAGTGAATAGCCCACTCCTCTCCTATCAGGTTTACGAATGCGATAATGTTCTCGAAGAGCGAGAGCGCGCATTAAAAGCGGACGCGCCAATTGAAACCAATACGTTTACTATCTTGCAGTAGTTGTGTGTAGTCCTATGAATATGTTCTAATATTTACGCTAGCCTACTGAAAACGAAATACAATTTCAGTTTTGAAATGACAAAATTACTTTTTGAATTAGGTTTACACATTTGTGTGACCCTCTGAAGGCCTATACCTGGAATAAAATAAAAACTAGGTGGATAACATATTTCTCTATTTTTTTCGTTTTTATTTTATTCCAGGAATAGGCCTTTAGTGGGGCACACACACGTGAAAATAGTATATGGTATTACTTCATATTGCAACACGAAGTCATCAAGCTACCTGAATGGCAACATTTGATTTGTAGCAACGGTGCAACATGGTCTGCGTGTGTTTTGCAACATTATAAACAGTGTGCATCCATTGTAGCCACATGCATGCGGCGCCTTGTGTGTGTGTGTGTGTGTGTGTGTGTGTGGATTATATTTCAGTCGGTTGGGCCCCATAAAAAGATATCACATTGGGCCCCAACACCACAGGCCATACCAACCCTGCGCAATTGTTGTAACCACTCACCTCCAGAACCCAATCGAACCATTCAAAGCTTTAAATAACTCTACCTTTGCAGGCTTGCAGCTCTCTTGTAGTCCAATATTTACTGTACGATATTTACTGACAGTGAGCTGTGAAAATATAACACTGTGCAGACATGCATACAACATTCTGCATACAGTGGAATTCACTATTTGATGCAAGACTGATACCCTCTATAAGAAATGTGCTAAAGGCCATCTTTTAGTCTAAATGTAATTTTAATGGTATAACTTAAAACATTAATGAATAACTTAAAATAAATATAACTTAAATATACATTAACCTTTTCAATTAAAATAAATGAACTTTATCATCTATAGAATGATGTAACAAACCAAATAATCAAATCAGCAGCAGATTTCCAGAACTAAGTATACATACCAATTAGGAAATAAGCATCTGGAAACGTGGAAATGGAAAACAACATGGAAATGAAAAGGCCTGATGGTGGCACTAGAGGAAATGTCAAGTGGTCACCAAATCAATAGGCTTCTTCCACTTGGGGTCTTGATTGTGCACAACACTTGCAGTGGTGTGGAACCTAGTGTCCAAGTCACTTATGTTGTCCATAGCAGTAAAGAACAGTGTTCCGAAACACCGTTGCTGCCCTGTCCTGAGCTGTCTCCTCTTGAGAGGTCTCACCATGGAATCTCCTCCTTTTTCTCAGGCGGCTGTGTTCCTTGCTAAATTGAGGCGCAACATCCATTTGCGTATCAGTCAGTGTTTCCACAGACAGGAGAGACTCCCATCCATCTCTAAGAGCCTGCATCTCTTCCTTTAAGGCTCTGATATTAGCTGCCTTTGTGTCAATGCATTGCAGTACCTGCAATTTTGCCAACTGACATGTAATTCAACACAATGCTGCTCCCCTCTTTCTTCAGTTTGGATGTTTACTTTTTGCCAAAAACAAGAAAAGAAAAAGAAACCGTTAGTTTTATTAGTACATTGTAAATAAAATATATGAATGATGATAGGTTAATCATTTTATATTGAATTTTTTTGACCTAATGTTCTAATATTGTTTTAGGGCCCCTGTCAGTCACAGGCACTTAGAACCGTTCTAACTCCCCCCCCCCCCCATTCGGTGCCCCTGACCCTAGGTACAGGGGCGGAGCCAGAGGGGTGTCCGGGGTGGCACTGGACACCCCTGACATCTGATTGGTCACCCCGGGTGCCACCCCAAAATGTAATTTGCTACTGGCAGTTTGATGCTAATTGACATCTCATTTCACCTCTTGTTGAAGAGAGAATATTAACGTTGGTTGTGAGATACAGAAGAATAAGAAGAACATACAGAAGAGAGATTTCCACAGCTCCACAAGCTCTTTTCACGATTGGCGAAAGCATCATATTTGAAGTAAGTTTTAAGGTTTAGCATCGGGTTTAGGTTTCCTGAACAACTTTTACGAAAGTTGAGTCGCTCTGTAAGTTAATGTTAGACCTTTGGCTCCATTAATAAAATAGCCTTTGTCTTCGTGAGGGCATAGGAAATGACCCCACGAGGGAGACTTTTCCTTGTTTTATTATCCTTGTAGGGACTTTTGGTTATTTTAGGTCCCCCACAAGAATAGAAAAACCAAGCCACACACACACACCAAGAGGCATCATGCATATGGAACAGACTTCATGTGGAAATGGTAACACTACCCAGGGGGTGTGGAGGATGAGGACAAAAACGCTGATGCTGCTTCAGGGGAGGGGTAGAGGAAAAGTCTACAGAAATACCAAACTAAAAGATAAAACACCTACATTTATTTGTAAAGAATACAATACAATAAAAAAGTAGTTTACTAATTCTCTAATTTGACAACTTAGACAGACATGGACAATACACCATACGGTACACCATACAGTACAGTACACCATATCGTACAGTACACCACAGGGTACACCATACAGTCCAGTACACCACGCGGTACCCCATACAGTCCAGTACACCACACAGTACCCCATACAGTCCAGTACACCACGCAGTATCCCATACAGTCCAGTACACCACACAGTACCCCATACAGTCCAGTACACCACACAGTACCCCATACAGTCCAGTACACCACACAGTACCCCATACAGTCCAGTACACCATACAGTAAAGTACATCATACAGTATACCATACAGTACATGAAAAATATAGTGTCTGCATCTGTTCTTCTCCCTCAGATGTTCCTGTCCAGGTTCTGGAGCAGAGCAGCAGAATCGTATCCTGTCTCGGTCTAACCAATGGAACACTGGGATACGTCCTGGTCCGGTGAGGTCAGGAAGGACTGAGGGCATCAATGAGGACACAGGATCACACCAGTATGAAACACTATGACCTGCATGTCTAAAATGCATCTTTCCTTCCTCCCTTACTTCTTTCTCTTTCTTACCTTCCACCTTCTTCATTCCTTCGTTCCCTCTTTCCTTTGCTCCCTCCTTCCTTCCCTTCTCTCTCTCTCATCACGGAGGACACAGGATCACACCTAGTAAGACCAATCCCTTCAATGTACATTCTTGGTGGAACTACAACAGAATGATAGAGCTCTCCATCAAATAAGAATCCTTTGTCTCTGTGCTAAAGTCTCTCTGTCCAAGGCAACATGTGACATTACATTCTTACTCAAAGCTAGCTTTCTTATTGTGCATCTACTGTATCACATATCATTGACCTACATGTTTTGGGGTTTTAGCACCACAACTACCAGCTTCCAGTGGTGGAGCCTCATATCGCCACCCTGTGGAGAACTTAAGTACTGCGGTACTCAGACAATGGGGCAATGGGAAGGAGAGAGAGAATCAGAAAAGCTGTTCAACCAACACAGTACTGGGAGGATGGACGGATAGTGTACTCTTGAGATGGGATTTACATCAAATCATGTTTACCTTAATTTCCACTAACTTTCATTATGACAGAAACACAATAATATATGGACATATGGCTACGTCTAGAAACAGACAGGATCGAGACCGCAGCACAACACAGGATTTCTACAAGTCATTAATCCTAACATGCGATTGTCTGACCTATATGTTAAGTCAGATCACCAAACAACATAGAACACTGTATTTAGAACACCGTGTATTTAGTATTTAGAACACTGTGTATTTAGAACACCGGGTATTTAGTATTTAGAACACCGTGTATTTAGAACCCCGTGTACTTAGTATTTAGAACACCGTGTATTTAGAACACCAATACAATATTCATTAGAACAAACCCAGGTGCAGGAAATGTACCAGTTTTATTTTCAGTTCACACACTCATTCAATATGCAATATAAAGCAAAAGCTATTTAGAAATATTGAACCAGCGTTCCAAACCATTATCAAAGCAGTTGTCAGTTAACTTTTTTATAATATTCAATACAGCTTGAAATCAACACACAATAATCATAATAGTATATATATATATATATATATATATATATATATATATGGCTGAAAAAGTTATTTTGGAATTCAATACTGACAGAGGTTTGACAGAAATCAGTTGTGGAATTAAACCTCTGAAACAACCTCAGTATATGTATCAATATCATACTGTACATTTAGCTGAAAGTCTTGTCCATATACAGTATTCATTCATTGAATATACAAAAAGTATGTCTCAATTGACAATGTATTATGGATTACCAGAAAATATATACAATTAAATAAAATTAACATGAATGTTAAAAACCACGGTGGACATTTTATGGTCGTTCAACAAATGTTTGTTACTAGTATTTTATGTTACGATGAGTACACAGATGCAGAGTGTGTATGAAGTATCAAAATTAAAGCGTAGCTATTATTTAGTAGTCAGTCTTTAGTGCCAGTCTGTCACATCATGCCAACTCCCTGTCACTCATTGGCTGCGTTCAGACAGGCAGCCTTATTCTGATGTTGTTTTCACTAATTGGATCTTTTGACCAATCAGATCAGATCCTTTAACAATAATTGGGCAAAAGATCAGAATTGGGCTCCCTGTGTAAACACAGAAATGGAATTGGCAGGAGCAGGCTAATTGTTTGGATGCTGCTCAACATGACAATGTTGACCAGCATAGTACCTCCTATGGATAGGCTAGTTGTTCCCAACCAGGGGTACTAGGACTATCCACAGGGGGTACTAGGACTATCCACAGGGGGTACTTGAGAAGACCCATGAGACCATAGGCCTACTGGTAAATGCACGAGGGGGTACTTCAGGGGTAGTCCGGACAGAGAAGTCAGTGGTACGGTAACCCATACAGGTTGGGAACCACTGTGTGTCTAATAGTCCATCTTAACACAGCTTAAATTCCACGTTTCTCTGGACAGACAGGATCGAGACAGTAGCACACCACAGGATTTCTACAAGTCATTAATCCTAACATGCGATTGTCTGACCTATATGTTAAGTAAGATCGCCAAACAAGGATTTTTCTCCAATTCATAGAACACCATGTATTTTCATTACAGACGCAACTCACAATCCTGCCGTTTTGTACATAACTTTCCAATATTGTTCTCCAGTTAATAATTATATTAATTCAATTGACCACTGAACCAAGTCAAATACATACATAACTGTATACCAGCTGAATGAGTTTAGAGAATACTCCTATAATGCCCCTTTGGTCAACGTTCATTAGCATGAAACAATGGTCTACACAAAGAACAGCTCAAAAGAGAACAGAAGAAGTTACACAGGTTTAACAGTCTGACACACATACATACACACACACACACACACACACACACAAAATCAAACATCAAATCAAGACAAGATTTAATCTGAGTCATTCCAAACAAAATCAGGTGACACAAATATCTTTGTATTCTGGATGGGAGTTAAAAAAAAAGTGCGAGACAAGGCTTTATTCTTCAGAACGGAACTTTGTATACTGAAATGATACATTTTCAGGGATTTATTTTTCACCGCAGTCCAATTCCCAACCCTACTTCTCAAACTGTGTACTTGTTCACACCCCTTCATGGAATGGACAGGTGTGAGAACTCCCTGTACTCAATACACCAAACCAATGGGGGAGGGAACGAGTGTACACTACAGGTATAGAGCCCCACAGCGGAGGTGTCATAACATCCATAGAACCTAGAGGTCAAACAAGGAAATGGGTTCCAATCATTTTTCCACCATTAATTTCTCCCATAGGGGATTTTAGAAACACTTAAAACAAGGGCTGTGTTTTGTGTAGGCTTACCCTGGTGTGATGTTTTGATAACCGTGAAAATAGTTCTCGGACAAGGTGACTTTTATCAATATAGTCGGCTCCATTTACACTCAGATTGGAACATGCTAATTAGCATCAAAATAGACATCATGCAAAACTACAAATCCTTGCAAGCTCCTGCACGTCATCTCTAGCTGACACCTTTGCTAAGAGGTATTGTGTCAATTTCAGTGGTGGAAAAAGTACCCAATTGTCATACTTGAGTAAAAGTAAAGATACCTTAATAGAAACTTTTTAATCGAGACACCCAGTAAAATACTTAAGGAAAAGTCTAAAAGTATTTGGTTTTAAATATACTTAAGTATCAAAGTAAAAGTATCAATAATTTCAAATTCCTTATATTAAGCAAACCAGACGGCACAATTGTTTTTTTACGGACAGCCAGGGGCACTCTTCAAACGTACACATAATTTCCAAATGAAGCATTCATGTTTAGTGAGTCCGCCAGATCAGAGGCAGTAGGGATGACTAGGGATGTTTTCTTGACAACTGTGTGAATTATACAAATTTCCTATCCTGCTAAGCATTCAAAATGTAATGAGTACTTTTGGGTATCAGCGAAAATGTATGGAGTAAAAATTACATTATTTTCTTTAGGAATGTAGTGAAGTAAAATTAAAAGTTGTCAAAAATATAAATAGTAAAGTACAGATACCCCAAAAACTACTTAAGTAGTACTTTAAAGTATTTGTACACCACCGGTCAACTTAAAACATGCAAAAGACAGTTCACAGAATTGTCCATTTAAAGAAATGTAGCCAATTTATTCATTACTAAATTTAGATAACATTAGAAAGTTAATCCTGAGATTCTGCCTCAGTTCGGCAGTCTAGTCCAGATCATCATGGTATTTGTAGTTCTTTATGATAGCCATATTAGCAACTAATTAGCATTTAATTTGGGCTGTTAAATACAGGTGAATAGATTGATAAAAGCCACCTTATCCTAGAGAGATTTACACTTATCAAAACCTCACACCAGGGTAAGCCTACACGAAAGACAGTCCTTATTTTAAGTGTTTCTAAAATCCCCTATGGGAAAAATGAATGGTGGAAAAACAATTGGAACCATTTCCTTTTTTGACAGCTAGGTTTTATGGGTATTATGACTCATACTGTGGTACTCTATAGGGGTAGAGAATGGGACAACAGTCTGACTGGTCTTACAGGATAAAGGAGAATGACTAGGAGAGAAGGTTCATCATCACCGCCATCCTACTACTGGAGTAGAGATCTCAAAAGCGGTGGAAGGAATTGTTTTTGCCACTCCGCGTCACTTAAATATAACCTGACAGTTTTTATTTAAAGCTGCTTTTTTGAACAATAGATTTCTGTTAGATACAGAGGCCCAAATACAGACAAGAAAAACCCCTCATGAAAAATAAATAACTAAAATCACACTGTCCCCATCCTCCTGTCATACAGGTAAAAAATAAACATTTGGTTGATCTGTTTATTTAAAATGGTACGTACTGCCTTTTCTAGCCAACAAAGCCCACCAATTTACTGAGAACACTTTATATGAAAGCCATCACCTTTTCCCCTCAACGCTTCCCTTGCTAAATTCCAAACCAGCCCCTACTCCCTAGGTACTCCTGTACATAGGAAAGGTTTGAACAATGTTCACCTTGCCATCCATAAGAGTTGGGAAGACAGGACAAATAGATCTGGAACATGGGGTGTATTCATTAGTCAGATTCCTTTGCAAAAGTTTTGCAACAGATTTTTTTTTTTTCAAATCGTAAAACATTTTGCAACAGAAACAAGAGTTTCTTTTGGACACATGCAGGTAGGTCCCTCCACGTTTGGTTACGTTTAGTTTCTGCAGTAAACGGTTTCCGTTGCAAACGGAATCCGACTAATAAATACACTGCAGGCTAGGAGTTGATTTGGAATTCATCTTTTGTTGACACAAACCACAGATTAAGCTCCTTTCATTCGCCCGCTCACTTACAGGAACCAACCAGAGTGCTTGTTTCTCCAAATTCTACTTGCCAAGCTCAGTTTGTAAGGCTGAAAGGTATGTTAATATAATAACAGTAAAAGGCAATTCATTTTTCTAAGAAAAAGGTACATGTTCTATACGTTTCAGTAACTTGCAGGGAATGACTATGTAAATACACAAGTATTAACATCCAGTCTTTTAAATTATGTAAACATATACATCTTTTGTTGAGGTCAGCACATTGATCCTCTTCATATAAAAACGTTACTGAAGCATTGAGCGGATGTTTTTTGGAGTGGACTCGTCGTGCAGGTGTTTGGTGGTGAACCTGAAAGACAAAGCAGGATGAAGGCATAGGGCTGAAACACCTAGGTGGCGGTTGTTTTGAACCTTTTCTATCAAAATAAGCCAATTTAATAAAGGTTTTTAAAAAGATATACAGAAGTGCCTTGGGATTGTTTGCTGTATTGCTGTGGAAACTATCCAGAGAGCACCCTCTACCATTCAGTAATACTGGAAGCTAAGTAGCACTCCTACCACAGTACCATTTAAAAATCATCTGGCATTTCAACTGAATAAGGTGGGACATCAGAGAAGTACTAAACTAAAGCGAGGATAGAAACGTACTTGAGGGCGTTCAGGAGACCTTCAACATTATCTGCTGGCTGTTCTTTGAGGACCTTTATGCATCCCTTCATCTGATGAAAAACACAAAAATGCACAATTACTCTGGATACACGTGTAAAACATTCAAACAGACATTCACACACATTTTCCATTGGCATGACAAACAAAACAGCGAGGTACACATGATGCTAACATCAGACTTTCAGTATCCACTATGTATAGAAGATGTACTTTATTATTCCATATGTGATGGGAATTTGTTTTCTATTTTAAACAACCCCTTAGCACTGGGATTGGAACTGGGATTGGAACTTCTCTAAACTCGAGGTTACCATCGCCCTGTATACAGCCCAGTAGTATCAGTATAGGTAAGAGGAGGTTCTCACGTCTATCTTAGAGGACTTGTTGAAGGCTCCGTTGGGATGAACGTGGTCGTACAGGATGATGACTCCAACCATCACTCTCATACAGAACAGCAGCGTGTCCTCACTGTTGAACCTGCACGTGTAGTCTCTGGAGGGAGAGACACACACGCACGCCAATTCACAGTACACGTTGAACAGTCGTTTATAGTGTGGCATTGATAAACAGACTCAGTCTGGATATAGTCACTCTGCAAAATGTCTACAGGTAAAGTAAATCAGGTTAACTCACGGCGTCTCCAGCATGACTTTACAGACACTGGCCATTGTACTGAGAACGTCGGTGGTGTTCTCCAGGGGTAATGTCTTGTTCTGGAGATATAACAAGGTAACAATTATCAACACAACACCAACCATCATCAGACTGAAAATGATGAAGAAATGAGGGAACCAGACTTAAAAACGTCAAACTATCAACACAACACCCACTTGCTTCAGAATCTGACTGAACAGGGAGTAACAAAACTGAACTCTAATAGACAGTGCTGCTATCAACTTAAGTTAACACAAATCTAACTATCATCTCTTTTCACAGAGCAGCTAACAATAAGGAGGAGTCTCTCACCTCTGTTACGAAGTTTGTCGTAGTGGTGCTTAAGGTTTTCAGCATGGGCGTGGCCTCGGCGTAGAACAGTGACATTCTGTTGGCCATCTCATTGTTGACCTCTCGCTCTATATCCAACTAAAGACAAAACAGGAAGAGGGTCAACATCTGATCCATCTTTAGCGTCAAGGCACAGGAGACTGCATGTCAACAGAGGACTGCTAACCAGGCCAAACACAGACAAGCTATTCTGTCACATTCAGACTAAAAACCGACCTGACTAGGGTCACCAAATTCTGGTAACTTTCCCAAAATTACCAGGTTTTTCAGAAATCCCTGTTGGAAGATTGGTAAAGGTACATGATGTTTTGCAACCCTAGACATGACCGATATAACAGTTCTCTCCGACTCACATTCATGTTGTTTATCCTGTTTCGGCTGATGGTCCTCCTGTAATAACTGAAGTCATTCTGGATGGCAGGAATTCTCATCTGAAAGTCAAGAGGACAACATGGGAACTCTTATTTGTCAAGAGGGAATAAAATAGGTGCCAACTTTGCACTTGTGTACAGAAATTAACCGCTTGAAATGACGTGTGTGTGTGTCTGACCTTGAGTTCGTCAAAGCGCAGGGTAAAGTGAAGGATCTCAGCAAACTGTTTGGCAAGAGCCTGCTCCTTCTCTAGGTGCTGGGTGGGGGTATACGGGGGGCACGTCAGGGACTCCAGCAGGCTCTGAAGGGCCCTCTCTACAGGAGAAGAAACACAGTTAATACATTACAAACATGCGTTAGGTTTTAAACACACCAGGCTCTCCAGCAGGCTATGGAGGGCCCTCTTCAAACACCTGAAGAAGGAAAATGGTAAGGTTGTATAACATTTTTTTTTTTTTTTTTTAAGTTTAATGTCTCCAATGTGAAAAAGATTACACCAAAAAATATATATATAATATACTAATAATAGTATACCAACATCAACATTTGATTGATTGGCTTTTGATAGTAATTAAAATGTCATCCCCAGCTGCGCTAAGTGCTTCTTCGTGGAGGGTTAAAGGTTGGACTTACCAAGTCTCAGCGAGAAACCGTACAACCTTTTGAGTCGTATGACTAAGGGACAGACTGAGTTCCAGGCTCTCTCCTGTAGGAGCATGTCATTGGGGTTCTGAATGGCCTGGGCGGAAACAGTGACAGACGCCATGGTTAATTATACATCATATCATCTATATGGAATATTAAAAAAAAAAGGGTAATGGAAACCATTCTGATGCCTGGTATGAAATCAATTGAGATTTACATTTATAGGTTTGTTTGAGTGCGTGTGTGTGCACGCACATTTGTGAGTGTGAATATGCATAGCCTGTGCCTACGACTGTGTGTGTGTAAGCATATCCAGTAGATCTATACATACCTCTCGTATCTCCTGTCCGGCTCCCTTGTAAGCCTGTAGGCCAGAGAGGATGCTCTCAGAGTCCTGTAGCACCGCGTTCACCTGGTTCCATACATCTCTCTCACAGTCTGTGGGCTGTGCATCTGACACACCACAACAACAGTTAGCCTGGCTAGCTAGCAGGCAGCATATAGACAACACAACAACACTGTACTGGACATTAAACTCATACACATCCTGACAATTTGGTTTTCAATGATTTTGTGATGATACAAACTGTCCTTTAACAGGAATTGGGAACTATGTGTATGTCTTTATTTGGTTGTCAAAAAGCCATCATGCATGTATGCATAGGGCATTTTCAGTAATACAACATCTAAGGCTTAGAATAGAATCTCAGCAACGAATAGCATGATACAATATACTTTAGTGAGGGAATTGTAAAACATTCAGCAAGCATGACAAACATGAATATCTCTAGGTTCAAAGATAATCTAAGCATGAGGAGCCTCTGTTCTGTGGTAAACAGAAGAGCAGCATGGGATGTGCCAGTATAATAGCAGCACGACCTGCTGCTCCCTACAAGGCTACAGAAGGCAGCGGCTTATAGCTCTGCCCTTTAGATGGCAAGCTCTTCATCATACTCAAGGCATTTTCATTTTAGAAGCTGCAGCAAACACACACACATACAGTCAGTCAGTAACCTACATTATTTCCCGACAGACTAAACCTAGAACATCAGTTGATGTTAAAATACTAGGACTGTGGAGAGTAAATGCATTGTAAAACATTCCCTTTCTCTATGGTAGATAAATAAGTGATGGTGCTATGACAGCAAGAGAGTGGAATAGGCTACTACTAAGGAATACGCTTGGTGTGAGTGGAATAGGCTACTACTAAGGAATACGCTTGGTGTGAGTGGAATAGGCTACTACTAAGGAATACGCTTGGTGTGAGTGGAATAGGCTACTACTAAGGAATACGCTTGGTGTGAGTGGAATAGGCTACTACTAAGGAATACGCTTGGTGTGAGTGGAATAGGCTACTATTAAGGAATACGCTTGGTGTGAGTGGAATAGGCTACTATTAAGGAATATGCTTGGTGTGAGTGCTTCCCCCATTCTCTGTGGCATTCTTTAAGCCAAAATGATATTTTATTATGTTAACAGTTCAGCTGCTGTCTCTAGCCTATATCATGTGTAGGAAGAGTGCAAGGCAATGAAGCAATGGACATGCAGACTAACCACATCCAGATGTTACATAGACAATAACATTAGACTATGGTTCACGATCGCTATGTTAGCTCTAACTAAATCTGGGCCTAGTTCTGCTTTCTACTCCAGGACAACTAAATCAGGAAAAGCAGAGCACTGAAAGGTCAGGACATCAGGACAAAATAAAACGTCAAATAGGATAACATCAGTTTTAGTTTTTTTGTTGAAATTGCATAATTTGCTGCCATTAGACATGAGGAAATGGTGCATGCATGCAACAAAAACAAACAGCTTTAAAACAGATCTCTTGATTAGATGATAGACAATAGGCAAGCAATGGGCTGTTCTAGGAGCATAGACTATGAAGCATGCAGGTAGCTTAGTAACAGGGTCAGAATCAATTCCAGTTCAATTCGGCCAATGAAAAAATAATCCTAATTGAAAATAACTTACTTCTCAGATGTGCAATTGGAAGCGTATTGAAATGGAACTGTCCCCAAACCCTGGTTAGTAAAGGAGCTCTACAGAAGTAAAGCTCTAGAGAAGGAAGAACACAGGCCAGGCAAAAGCTGTGCTCACTTTCAAAGTCAAGGAAAAAGTTTGGTCCCTGCTCAAGTTCAGTGCAAGTGAGCACTTTTAACAGATTCCCCATTTGGTTTCTGAAAGAGAGGAAAGCCAGAGAAGAAAGAGAGAAAGAGGTGTGGTGTGTTAGCGCTATAGAGACAGGTACATACAGACACCTACACAGCTTTATGTCCAGAGGGGACCCATAGATATAAACCACTTGCTGACTGACTGGGGGAAGCGTTTCATGGTTACACCTCCGGTCAAACTCCTGCACACTCCTCCTTCAGACTTACTTTCAAAGTCCAGGAAAAAATGTGGATAGTTCTCTATTTCCCTTGTAAGGACTTTTAGAAGATTACCCATTCCAGCAAACCTGATCAAAAATGATAAAAACAAAAATAAATACTTTTAGACACATTTAAATATATTCATAAATGCAATGTGTCAAATGATTCAAGAGAACAACTACTGTGGAAATAACATTCAATGATTAAAAAGAGAATGCATTTATTTGTAATCCCCTTTGAATACATTTCACAGTACTACATAGCACACCAACAAAAGGTTACTTCAACACGTTTCTCCCTTTTATATAGACTTGGATAACCACAGCGACAATATTTGTGTAAAGTGAAAGTAACTACATCTCAGAGGCCGGACTGGTAATATTGGTTCTCTCACAGAGACTCTTCTAGAGGCCGCTGTCAAACATTCAGCCCACTAGCATTCTCCAACCCAGGGTTTCCCAAAAACTTGGTCCTTGGGACACGTTCTGGTTTTTGCCCTAGCACTAGACAGCTGATTCAAATAATCAACTAATCATCAAGCTTTGATAATTTGCATGAGCTGTGTATTGCTAGGGCAACAAACTAAAACGGTAGTAATTTCCAGAGGATAGGCTACCTTAAGCACTGCTTAGCGGGTGGTCGCTATAACACATAATTACACAGCGGACCAGCTACATCAGAGGTTAGTGAACATGATTACTGCTTAAAGAGAGGGTGATCTGATGCAGTCCCTGCTGGACCAAACAGAACAGGGAGAGTAAATGAGGGCCAGATTTAGGGAGATGATCACAATTGTCCTATTGGCTGTGTGTGTCTACTTATGCCGGTGTTTTGTGGTTTGATTGGTCCATAAGCTAAGGGTGTCAGTAAAACAGATATAATTTTCTATATTGTACTATCAAATATATCCAGGTGTTGAATCCTAGAGAATTTACACAGTAGTCACATATTAATGCTGCTCTTTCCAGATTCCTGACGGTTAGATTGGTGATACAAAGAGCCACGGTGACAGTCTGCTCGGCATATGATCATCCCAGCGCACGTCTCCCTCATCTCCTACGGTTAGATCTTTACAGTGATAGGCTAACACTTACCCAGAATGCACACCTACCCTGCCTCCAGAAAGTATGCATACCCCTTGACTTATTCCACATTTGGTTGTGTTACAGCCCAAATTCAACATGGATTTAAAAAAAAATAATCTGAAAACTGAAAACATATTTCTTAATTTTTGCAAATGTATTGTAAATGAAATACAGAAATATGTTTACATAAGTATTCACACCCCTGAGGGTCAATAGTTTGTAGAAGCACCTTGGGCGGCAATTAAAGATTTGAGTTGTCTTGGGTATGTCTGGATCAGTTTTGCACATCTGGATTTGGGAATTTAAATGGGATTCAAATCTGGGTTTCGGCTTGGCCACTCAGACTTTCACATTCTTGTTTTGAAGCCATTCCAGCGCTGATTTGGCTGTATGCTTGGGGTCATTGCCCTGTTGGAAAGTAAATCTTTGTTTGCACTCTGAAGCAGGATCTCATCAAGGATTTGGCTCCATTCATTGTTCCCTCTATTCTTACCAGTCTCCCAGTCCCTACCTCCGAAAAGCATCCCCACACCATCATTCTGCCAACACCATGCTTCATGTTAGGGATGGTGTTAGACGGATGATGAGCGGTGCCTGGTTTTCTCCAGACGTAGCACTTTGCATTCAGGCAAAAGTTAGATTCTGTGGTCTGATGAGACTTTCACATACTTTTTTTCAAACTTGGGTGTGCTGTCGTGTGCCTTTTTCTCAGTAGTGGCTTTCGTCTGGCCACGCACCCATTACTCCCAGATTGGTGAAGTGCTGTATAGACCTGTCCTTCTGGCAGGTTCTCCCATCTCAACCAAGGAACTCTGTAGTTCTGTCAGAGTGGTCACTTGGTTCTTGGTCACCTCCCTGACTAAGGTCCTTCTTGCCCGGTTGCTCAGTTTGGTCGGTCGCCCAGCTCTAGGCAGAGTCTGGGTCGTTACAATTTCCCACTGTGCTCTTGGAAACTTTCATCACTCTAGAAATGGATTCATCCCCTTCCCCCAGATATATCCCTAACCACAATTCTATCTAGGAGATCTATGGACAGTTCCTTGGACTATAGTTTCTGCTATGACTATCATCTGTGGGACCTTATATTGACAGGTGTGTTTCTTTCTAAATCATATCCAAACAATTGAATTGGTCACAGTTGGACTCCAATCAAGTAGTAGTGACATCAAGGATGATCAAAGGAAATTGGATGCACCTGAGCTCAATTTGGAGTGTCATAGCAAAGTGGTGTGAGTACTTAAGAGTTATTTCTTTTTTTCTATATATTTGCAAACATTTCTAAAAACATGTTTTCACTTTGTCATTATGGGGTAGTGTGTGTAGATGGGTGCATTCAGGCTGTAACAACATGTGGAATAAGTCAAGGGGTTTGGATACTTTCTGGAGGCAGTGGAAGTCAACCGGACAATAAACTCCCTTTGTCATCTTTAGCCCCTCACATATTCCTGGGAATCCACATAAAATATGGAAATCAAAATCAAATCAAAATGCACAAATCTGCACGAGAGTCATCATACTACAATTCAAAAACAGAGCACCCCTTTTGCTGCTAGGGGGTGGTGTTGCATCATGGTGCTTTTTCCCAGTACAACCCAGTCCTTCCGTGAATAGGGCAGGCTATACTAGAGTATACCACTAGGTTTGCTTCTCTCCACCATCCATACCTTAATTCAGCCAATCATGGTCTCAATTGTAGAGATTCTTGAGAACATGATTAGATGAATCAGTCGTGTTAGTGCCGGGCTGGAACAAAAGCCTGTACCCTCTGTTTCCTCTCTGGGACTAGTTGGAGAGCCCTGCAGTCATCCCAGTGAGGCTGTGTGGCTGTGGGCCTGGTAAAGAGGCAGAGGAGGACGTGGAACACAATGGGGTTTCTGCCTTGGCTGGCTGGTTATCAGTTAGACAGTGGATATTCACTAGCGTTTCCTGTCTCAGTCTCATGTGTCGCACAGAGAAATTGGGAATCAACAAGTCCAGGCCCAGGGCCAGTCTAAACAAGCACAAGCTAATAGTCAGAGAAGCAGAGGGGGTAGTGGGTCACCATAGTAACAACAATGTGCTGACTAGCTGTATTATTAGTGTACTATTAAATCACCTTTATGGTGCCTAGTTTCACATTTCAAAGTTTGTCACATGAACAGGATACAGCAGGTGTAAAACAGTACAGTGAAATGCTTACTTGCAAGCTCTTTCCCAACAATGCAGAATAAAAGTTAAAATAGATTCTTATCTAATGAGAATCCAAATAATTTATATCCAGGTCAGTGGCAGTACCATTACTCCAATGTGCAGGGAAACTGGAGTAGCGGAGGTAGGTATACATGTAAACAGGGGTAAAAGGTGTCTGGAAGCAGGATAAATACCAATGGTAATTGGCCTTAATACCACCTGAAATGTTCTGCATAAAGGCCTAATGTCAGGAACACTGATTACAAACATGTTCCTATTAAAATAATTAATTTGAAAAATCTGGGAATCTGACATGTTTAAACACACACTCGCATTCCCCCTCTTGACCTGCCTCTGCAGTGAGCTGACAGTAATAATGAATGACGACTCCTTGGCGGTCGGGATGTGTCTGTGGTAGTCTTCAGAAGACCTCCTGCTACCAGACAAGGCCTTCCCAGTGTAACCCAAAGAAGCCTCTCACTGACAGAATGGTACATATGTACAGTAGGGGGATTCAGAACGGCTTGGTTCCACTGTCAACCATTTATCTACGTGTTTTAACCTGAAAACCAATGATTGAATTTCTCTCTTTCCTGTCTTGGACTGGGTCAACCTGGAAACATAATACCTCAATAAAGAGGTCTTATTTCACCAGCTTTATAAAAGAGCCATTGTGTAACATCATAACCCATATTTTAAAAGGAAGTCTTTCAGAAAGCCAGAAATGAATACTGCTTTAACAGTCTGTTTAAAAGGAAAGTCTAAATGATTGTTTTACTTTATTTCTCTGCTGTGAGAGTTGTTGTCCTCAGTAAAGAGGTGCTGAATACGTTCCACAATACTGTCATGTTGTGGAAACGGGGATAAAATGCGTCACGCTTTGTAATTAAACTCGATCAGTGCAATTAAAGTCCAAACGAGCAGCATGCTAAAAGAGCTTCTGGCTGCGGTAAGATTTAAAACAACTTCCGGTGGGAAAAGAGAGTCCAGAGAAAACACACCACAACACATTCTGCTCTGGGTTGAAACCAGGAAATCATTTTGGTGCACATATTTCACAACGGTCTTAAATTACTAACTAAACCCTGAAGGATGGTTGCCCAGACCAAGATTAAGTCCCATGTTGGGTTATAGAACTGAGGATGTGCAACAGTAAACTTGTGCAATAAGAACCTAGATTTAAATTTTACTGTTGCAAAACTGCTCTACTGAACCTGACCCTGGCCTTACCATGACATGGACTCTAAAGTGGGTTTTACTGCAGGAGTAAGCTTCACCTGAGTCTGATCAACCACCTCATAAACATGTTTCAATCTTCATTACCCTAAAGCTGTGACAACATGGCCACAGACTGAAAGAGAAAGTCCTGTATTTTAAATAACAGAGGCTAATCTTAGACTAGCGGTAAGTAGCGTGTTATCATGATAACCACAGTAGCATTGTTACAGGGTTCTTACGCATCACTGAATGAGTCAAGTGTGGTGCTGTGGTTAGGGCCTGGTTTCACCAAGCCTCAGAGTAGCAGTGATAATCTAGGATACCATGTCATCTTTCTGATCTAAAAGGCAAAAGGGATCCTAGATCTGCATACCTACTACTCTGACACTATGAATCCAGGCATGTCTAAACAATGTGATGTGTTACTGTACCGTATCTGCAGGAGGACTTTGCTTCCCTTCTAGAGCATCCACTTCTTCTTGGTTTCTGAAAAACAATCCAGAACAATCCAGTCACCGTCTCATTGTCTTGCCTTATACAGAGTTTTGAACATCCAAAAGTAAGCACTGTCAATGAGTCTTAGATCAACAGTGAAGGATATGTATGACCACATATTGTTCTCGTTGTGCCTCTGACTAGGTGTGTATGTCTCTGTGTGTCGTTTATCAACTTTCTCCTGGGTTGAACACGTACCTAAATTATTCAGGAGTGAAAGTGATAGCGCCATTCTAAAACAACAAAGCGGCAGGCGGAGGCACGATAATTAATAACGCATCTCTCAGCTGTCCAATGTTCACTGGGCTATTAAATATCCAGCAGTGACATGTTCCAAGTCCTAGCCCACTGAAAACCCCAACCGCAGGGCAGGAGCACACGTGCCCACACACACAAGAAGGCCTATCACGACTACAGGGACTGCCACAGAGCACATGTCAGATGCCACAGCTTGTCTCTGTGTAATGACTCAAATGTGTAGAGCAACAATGTCACACTGTATTTGTCCCACATACTGCAGGCCTGTATGGCTTACTGTAAAAGGAGGCATGGCATAGGCTTAATGTAAAAAAGACACTTCAAAACAAAAGGTCCTGTGTTGCGTAGGGCAGTGACGATACCAGTATTGCAATATTTTTTCCATTGCAAAAAGGAAAACACGAAGCAGACACTTCTGTCCTTTAAAAACCTTGTGTGTAAAATTGTGTGCTGTAGAATGGAAAATAAATCAAATGTGACTCTGGATGACAACATGACGTTTGTTTTCAACCTTAGGGCTGTTTTCCTGAATAACTTAAAATCCGCTTTGTGTTGCGTTTTGTTTCCTTGCCACGATACTAACGGGCATTGTGATACTGGTATCGTCCCAGCCCTAGTGTTATGACAGCATCTAGACTAGTAACACACAGCAGTAATGTGCCAGGAAAGATCAATCGGATCGTTCCAGGAAAGATCAAGATTCTGAATTCCATGACTGTTTGTCTTGTTCACCATCAGATCTGCCAAATGTAATATTGAGGAATTTGAATGGAAATCAGGCTATACTAAAAAACAGATGTGCAGGAGTAGCTAAATGTGGAAGTACAAAATTTTTTAAATCCTCAATACCCACAAAGGCCATTTATATGTTATGTAGGCAACATTTGTCAAAAAATCCTCAAACACAAGCAACCATTTTCTCCCACCCCCGTGTGCCAATGTGTAGGCAGGGAAATGAAGTCACCAGAGAAGAGGAGCTGAAAATCAACTGGACAACCCTGAAGACTGTCCACACAGCCAAGCCAAGGAGAGACGTGCTGACCTGGTTTCACTGAGATGACAGAAAAACACCAATCCTTAGTTGACTTGCTTTGTTCACTCAAGTGCAGCTCTGCTTCAGGGCCTCTGGTCCTAATGACAGCCCCTTAGCCTCCAATGCTCTGGTGGGTCACAATACACCTTTACCACTCTGGAGTGGACAGAGAGACATATCTGCTCCTTCTACGTCAAATTCCCATCTGTCACAGAAAATATTCCTTACCCCCTCTACCAAACCTGCCTGGCTGTGGAGCGAGGGAAGAGAGGATGAATGGGGAGGGCTGGTCTGGTCCCATTCGGATTGTTGTAGTGGTGGAGCTGAGCAGCACTCCTTATATGGTCATAGTGGAGTGCATGAGGATTCCCATGGTTCAACATGACTGGTCTTTTTTTCCCACACCACACACACAGTGTTGTTGCACAGTAAACCAAAACTTCAGAAAACAGTTCGGTACTAGTATTTGTTACTTCTGTCAAATGTCTCACGGATCAACTCTGTCTATTAGCGTAGCCGATGTGTCTCTTTCAAAGCTCATTGCCAGCAAAACGTTACTCATTCACTTAATTTTTTTTAAAAATATATTTTAAATTGGTCTCTCTCACATCACTCCCAAAGGTTATTTAAGCAATAAGGCCCGAGGAGGTGTGGTATATTGGCCATATACCACAAACCCGAGGTGCCTTACTGCTATTATAAACTGGTTACCAACTTAATTAGCGCAGTAAAAAAAGAAATTGTCATACCCATGGTATACGGTCTGATATACCACAGCTGTCAGCCAATCAGCATTCAGTGCTCAAACCACCCTGAATATAACCATCTATAGACAAGTTGGTTGCAACAAAACCGACCCAAACGCAACTATGAGGCGAAACAGATGGGGTTGGCTTAGATTGTTGACATGTAAGCTATATTGTCTTCAATGTTTGTTGAAAATAAATGCATTTGCACAATGAGCACTTGCCTCAAATACATCGTTACAGCTGTTGGTTAGCTAGATAGCGAATATTTTGCAATATTAACATGGTATCAAGAACATGAAACAAACTGAAACGAGTCACTTACGATTCCCCACATGGCAGTTTTGTCATTCTTGTAGCAATCTGGCCATCACAATACGCTGACTTCTGCCCCATGGAAGCGCCCACATTGTTTTAATGACGTTGTCAGCTAACCCATCTATTGCCTCAGCAGACTGACTGCCTCCTGAATGAAGCCATCACTGGTTAAAGAGACAGCACACACTTTCAGAAAATAAGCTTCCTTCATGCAAAGGTTGTTGATCAGTTCAATAAAATAAGTCCCAAATGGAAGGGAAACAAATTGTCATCTGTAGCACTATGAAACCAGCCCAAACAAGCTCAATAACTCAATGCATGCACACACTCCTATTGAATATGAATTCACCTGTATTGTGAATAGACCTAGGCTACTTCTTGATTTACCCAGTTTATCAATAGAAATGTACCATTCAAATAAATTATTACCATTATATTGTTATGTAGTTTGTTTTTACAAATCTAAGTAAAATGTATTATATAATTGATTCATTAATGCATACATGGCTGATGTAGAAAATGTCTAATGTAATGATATTGAATTGAACAGAACAGTAGCTGAGTTTATCTGTATGGATCATGTCCCATATTAGACTTTGGCTAATATGATTTCATTTTTTACAGCGGTATCATTTTGATACTAAACCTGGTATCATGACACACACGAGGATCCCCATGGTTTAACACGAGTGGTCTTCTCTTCACCAAGCTACACACCCCTCTACTCACCACACGTGATACACACCCCTCTACTCACCACACGTGATACACACCCCTCTACTCACCACACGTGACACACACACACAAACACTTCACTGACCAAACAGCCTCTCTTCCTCTCTCTCACTCTTTCTGGAATGATAATGGAGAGATCCAGTCTGCGTTTCCGCTGACAGACACAGAAGGTACTGGAATCAGCAAGAGACATTGGTAGCGTCCCAAATGGCATCCTATATCCTTTTTAGTGCACTACATTTGACCAGGTCCATAGAGCCCTGGTAAAAAAAAAAAAAAAAAGTACTGCACTAAATAGGGAGACATTTGGGACGCATTAAGAGTTCCAGAAAATAAACATGTTTTTCCAGCAGAGTGGAATTTTCCAGCCCAGTGACCTTAATACAGTAATAACACAAGCACCAGTGTTGCACCTCGTCAGAAGAGATAGGATAGTGTCTCTCTCCATCAGAGGGTCTGAAAGGCTTTGGTCATTGAATGGAGGCTGAATCATGGCCAGTCCTTAACAGTGATGCGGTGTTGCTCATAGCATAATGAAGTGGCGTCTACAGGAAAAGCCTGCTTAGACACACAGACAAGTGCTGTGCAGGGTGTAGGCTAAGGCTACATCACAAGAAAGGCTACTATCCAGATAAAAATGTGTTGGAGTGTCAAGATGCAGAAAGACTTCCAGCGTGTATGTATGCGAGTGTGGTGATAATGCGATGCTGATTGACCGGTCAGCCTGGAGCTGTGGTAGTGTCACAGCGAAGAATGGGTGTTCCCCTTGACCTCTTAACTTCCAGGTCTCCTATCCTGTCACGAATTATCTAGTCTCCTCAGTCCTCCTGAACACACCACTTGCTAACTGCCTGCAGCCTCCTACTGTCTGGCCACTAAACTGTTGCCATGGATACCACAGGTTGTTGGACAGTGGGGGAAGCACATGCAGATGGTACTTCTGTAGTGGAACTCCACAGGGCTTCCTCACTGCCACAGTGACTGTTAGGAAAAAGGGAAGGTTCATTGGTGTTAAGTGAATTGTCACTTGTGGCCAGGATTCCTGCTAACAGTTGCTGTAAAATGCTGTAGAGACCAAAGAGTCAGTGCCATCCTGTAAGACAAGTCACCAGCTTCTGTGAGAGAGATGACATTCACAGACCAATGGATCCCTATCCAATGTTCACATAAGAACACACCCAAGACCACACTGCTCATTGAAATGGAACTGGAACATTCAGTCAGACATTCTACTGTAGGTGTTCTAAGCCAGCCAGACAGAACCCCTCTTATCTTGCTTCTCATTCAGACCAGGGGGAACTTCCTTTGTCATCCCAGAAGCGACAATTGAGGAACATCTTTCTCTGTCACTTTCAGTGAGGATCTAGAGTGAATGTGTGAGACAGACAATTCTCTTAGAGTCAGAGAGAGAGAACGGCTGGGGCTGTGTCGTCTAGGCCTAGTAAGTACTTAAATGGCTCGGTCAGAGTCAAGAAAACGATTTCTTGACAAGGCAGGACTTTATTATCATCATAGTCATAGCAAATGTGAAAATGCACGTTAAATATTGGCCATACTAATGACCTGAATGAATAGCATATCAGCCAGGCAGTCTTGTTGACGATCTAACTGATTTGACCAGGGTATCCAATCCATTAGGAGAAAGAGACAGATTCTCAGAGTGGAGGAAAGCCTAATGTGATGCTACCTCCCTGCTGCCTCAGGATTCCTAGATGTATGTATGTATGTATGTATGTATGTATGTATGTATGTATGTATGTATGTATGTATGTATGTATGTATGTATGTGTTGGGGGGCTATGGCAACGGTGCTCGTCGGCTCCTGGTAAAGTGTTTCCCCTGTGGTGTAGTAAAAGAGTGAGACGACATCTGCCTCAGCTTCGCCTGAACAGCTCTCAGCCAGGCCATCTAGCAAATCTCAACACAGCATTGAAACAGCATGGAAGTCCAGCATGTCTCAGTCCACTGAAACAGTAGATTAGATTTAATGTGAAAGCACACTATTTTTCTTCAGGAATATTATACATTTTTTATTTCACCAATGGTTTACCAGACACATTGACAGAACATATTCTGAGCCGTTCAGAAGCTGAGGAAGAGTAGGTGTTTAGGGTCAAATCCATTTCAATTGAGTTTTCCAGATTAGAGAAAGAGCATCGTATTCATTCATGATTTGGGGAGGGAAACCTGCCTACCCACCCAACCACCACATAGCCTAGGCCTCCTCTGTAGGCCGATCAGCTACTCACACTCCACTAGCACTTAAATGAAAGGCTGGTGCTGAACTCATACACCTTCACTGACTGTAGCCCCCACATGTGGTTCTGTATTCAGTGAGAGAGAGAGATATCTGATGAAAACTGACTAGAAGTTAAAGGGTCATGGCATAGGCATCAAAGGAAACATTGACATTTTAGACTTCGCCCCCTTTGTTTACCAAACGATGCAGGCCTTAAAGTTAAAGCACACCGTGTAGGGCATTCACTTACAGCTCTAGAATATACATTTGACATTATAGTAATTTAGCAGACTTAACAGTAGTGAGCATTTACATTTTCATACTGAACCCACGACCCTGGCATTGCAAACGTCTTGCTCTACCGACTGAGCCACACGAGACCAGTAGTGGAATACGATTCAATTCAAGAGAGGGAGCTACTAAATGAATGTCTAAACCTAGTTCTTTAGCCGACAAGCATTTCGCTACACTCGCATTAACATCTGCTAACCATGTGTATGTGACAAATAAAATTTGATTTGATTTGATGTCATTATGAATCACATTCAAATGTATCATTCAATTGTTCTCTACAATATTATAACCTTAAAATGCTTGGCCTTAACAGTGTTGATTAAATAAGAACGTTAGTTTGTTGTGACCGTTGCTAGTTTAGACCGCTGAGGTCTTGGTTGCATCTCTCCCATATTTCGGCTTTGGGAAGGTGGTAACATTAGGAGGCATTTCCGTGCTTTGGACCAATCAAAATCAACTTGATACCCTCACCATTTTCATCTCCAGATGTGGCTTTCTATTCCCCTAGCACAGGTCAATCAATGTTGAGAGGGGCCGTTTCTATGGCAATTTAAAGGGGAAGACTTAGAAATTCACATTGAAAACTAGAAGTTTGAACTAGTTTAGCTAACCTAGGTTGCTATTATGAAAAACAAATTCAACAACGCCAGTAATGTTTTCAATTCAACTATTTTTTTCAAAAGCACCTCAAACATAGAACATGTAAGAATGAACTATTGACATTGAATTCTAGCATGCAGATAAACCGTGCGTTATTAGGGAATCAGATAGGTATTCAACCATGGTATAATACATTTCAGTCAGTTCGCTTTGAGAGAGCGAGATCTATATACACACAATTTGGATTTGTATTCCGCAGATTTAATTTAGAAAAAGCCCATGTTATCACACAAACCTGTCATCACACAAACCTGCAGGCACTAGCTAATTGATGTTGGAAGTTATCGCCGTTCTGCCGACGGAGCAGTGACGGTTCTACTGAGCAGCGACCACTTTTTGACCATGGCCGTAATGACATTCTATTCACGCTAAATTCTGAGTAAATCGTCTAACTTTTAAAGTATATAATGTTAGAGACATAGGGCGTGGACTATTGTTTTACTCATGCATTTCTCTATTGAATGAATCATGTTATGGATGAACACCCTACACAGAGAGACACAAGATATTTTTTGTTTCAGTATGGACAGTCTTAATGGATGAAAGAGGAAGTGGCGGTCAGGAGAGCAGTATTCAGATGACATAACTTGGTCAGTGTAATCTCCCCTGGCTGTATCCCAGTGCTGTTATGAAACGCTGTATATTCCCCAACTACTGAACAAATGGAAGTAGCATCTAGCAAGACACACACCAACAACAACAAGTATTTTTCTGTTTTTCAAACCAAGGCTACAAAATCTGTTATAAGGCCAAGGAAGAGCACATAAAGTCAACAATAGTTAAAAATAACTTCTGTTAGGAAGAGTTTCATAGAAGGCCTGGCAAGTGCAACTACTACTACTCAGACCATATTCAAACAACTTGTCTTTGGACAACCATCACATACAGTGAGTAGATCTATGTTGGAGGGGAATTCATGCCCCAAATCCCAAGTAAGTTAAATTCCACATTTGGCCCATTCTAAGAACCCAAACAGTAAACAACCCTCAAGCCAAATCCCCCAATTAGGGTAGATTTCATGGAGTTTTAGCTTCATAATGACAGAAGAACCATAACAGTCCTTCTGAATCTGACTTTATTTAGCAACTACATAGGCCTAACATCTGGCCTTGATTTACATGTCTAACCTCAGAGGTGAATGTTAAGTGAGGACAGCAACAAATACTACTCACTGTAGTACAACAGTAGTAGAGTAGTGTAGACTGGGGATCTGACTCTGTAGCAAGGTAAGTGTGTTTCGGGTTCTGTGCGACAATGCCTATCCTACTCATCCTCTATTACAGTAACCTTCAAAAACAGTGGTCTCATCACCTTTTACTGGACATAAGTCATACACCTTACTTATAAGTGGAATATTGCCATATACAGCACCTTCAGAAAGTATTCATAGTCATTTTGTTGTGTTACAGCCTGAATTCAAAATGGATGAAATAAATATATTTTTTCACCCACCTACACACACAAAGTGAAAACGTGTTTTTAGAAATCTCTAGAAATGTATTGAAAATTAAATACAGAAAGGTTATCAATGAACATCGATTCTGGAAAATGAACGCTCAGTTTGTCACGCGGGGCATTGCGCTACCATTTTTTGCCAAAGACTTATGCTAAACTCAGCAAAAAAAGAAACGTCCCTTTTTCAGGACCCTGTCTTTCAAAGATAATTTGTAAAAATCTAAATAACTTCACAGATCTTCATTGTAAAGGGTTTAACTTCTTAGGGCTAGGGGGCAGTATTTAAGTTCGGATGAAAAACGTGCCCAGAAGCTAGGATATGCATATAATTAGTAGCTTTGGATAGAAAACACTCTGAAGTTTCTAAAACTGTTAAAATAAGGTCTGTGAGTATAACAGAACTGATATGGCAGGCAGAAACCCGAGCAAAATCTATCCGGGATGTCTGAATCAGTCATGTCACACTGTTTTCAATACGCCAGCTATTAAAAGCCTCATAGTTTAACCCCCAAATTGCAGTTCCTATGGCTTCCACTAGATGTCAACAGTCTTTAGAAAAAGGTTGGAAGCTTCAATCATGAAAATCAAGGGAGTAAGACCACTTCTTCCTGAGTTCACGTTAAGTGTCCTGTTTTGGATTTTGCGCGTAACAGGGAATGCGCGCTCAGTTCTTTTTCTCTTCTATTCAGCAGGTATTGATTACAAATGCGGTTTGACTTTTTTCGACGAACTTGACGGGTACTTTTGGGATATCGTTTGTCTGCATGGATGAAAGCCTTTGGCCAGGTGGATTACGGAACAAAACGCGCCAACCAAAACGGAGCTATATGGATATAAAGAGGAACTTTATCGAACAAAAGGACCTTTTATTGTGTAACCTGGACGCTTTGATATGCCATCAGAGGAAGATCAAAGGTAAGCGATTTATTTTATGCTGTTTTTGAGTTGACACCTCTGCTGGTTATGTTATTATGCTAATTGAGTTTGAGTGGGGTGCTGTCCTCAGACAATCAAATGTTCTGCTTTCCCGTAAAGCCTTTTTGAAATCTGACAATGCTGTTAGATTAACAAGAGTCTAAGCTTTTGAAGGGTGTGCAGCATTTATATTTTCATGAATGTTTGAAATGAGTATTTTTGTAATTTGAATTTGGCGCTCTGCATTTCACCGGATGTTGTCAAAATCGATCCCGTTCACGGGATTGGATCTGTAACAGGTTAAGACACTAACAGCTTACAGATGGTAGGCAATTAAAGGTCACAGTTATGAAAACTTAGGACACTAAAGAGGCCTTTCTACGGACTCTGAAAAACACCAAAAGGAAGATGCCAAGGGTCCCTGCTCATCTGCGTGAACGTGCCTTAGGCATGCTGCAAGGAGGCATGAGGACTGCAGATGTGGCCAGGGCAATAAATTGCAATGTCCGTACTGTGAGACGCCTAAGACAGCGCTACAGGGAGACAGGAAGGACAGCTGATAATCCTCGCAGTGGCAGACCACGTGTAACAACACCTGCACAGGATAGGTACATCCGAACATCACACCTGCGGGACAGGATAGCAACAACAACTGCCCGAGTTACACCAGGAATGCACAAGCCCTCCATCAGTGCTCAGACTGTCCGCAATAGGCTGAGAGAGGCTGGACTGAGGGCTTGTAGGCCTGTTGTAAGGCAGGTCCTCACCAGACATCAACGTCGCCTATGGACACAAACCCACCGTCGCTGGACCAGACAGGACTGGCAAAAAGTGCTCTTTACTGACGAGTCGCGGTTTTGTCTCACCAGGGGTGATGGTCGGATTCGCGTTTATCGTCGAAGGAATGAGCGTTACGCCGGTGCCTGTACTCTGGAGCGGGATCGATTCGGAGGTGGAGGGTCCGTCATGGTCTGGGGTGGTGTGTCACAGCATCATCGGACTGAGCTTGTTGTCATTGCAGGCAATCTCACCGCTGTGCGTTACAGGGAAGACATCCTTCTCCCTCATGTGGTACCCATCCTGCAGGCTCATCCTGACATGACCCTCCAGCATGACAATGCCATCAGCCATACTGCTCATTCTGTGCGTGATTTCCTGTAAGACAGGAATGTCAGTGTTCTGCCATGGCCAGCGAAGAGCCCGGATCTCAATCGCATTGAGCATCTGGGACCTGTTGGATCGGAGGGTGATGGCAACGTCTGGGACCTGTTGGATCGGAGGGTGATGGCTAGGGCCATTTCCCCCAGAAATGTCCGGGAACTTGCAGGTGCCTTGGTGGAAGAGTGGGGTAACATGTCACAGCAAGAACTGGCAAATCTGGTGCAGTCCATGAGGAGATGCACTGCAGTACTTAAAGCAGCTGGTGGCCACACCAGATACTGACTGTTACTTTTGATTTTGACCCCCCCTACCTTTGTTCAGGGGCACATTATTATATTTCTGTTAGTCACATGTCTGTGGAACTTGTTCAGTTTATGTCTCAGTTGTTGAATCTTGTTATGTTCATACAAATATTTACACATGTTAAGTTCGCTGAAAATAAACGCATTTGACAGTGAGAGGACGTTTCTTTTTTTGCTGAGTTCAGCTGTCTAGTCTGCGTTTTATAAAAGGTGCAATAAGCATAAAACAATTAAATAAGGAATTGGCAACTTGTTCTCATTCTGAGAAATAAGATAGGCCATTTGATTTCAACATCTAAACAAAGTGGACAGGCTAGCATGCTGTTCAAACAGTTGGAGACAGACAGAAGGGTGTGTTCATAACTCAACTACCTTGTTATCTAGCAAAAAGATCCAAGTTAGCTAAATAAAGATTAGCTGGCTATTCATTGGCACGTGGGCTTCTGGTTGAGACTGCTGGCTTGTGCTTGAGAGACCGCTGACTGTTTGAAATGCACTGTATTTGACCTTTAATTGTAATTGAGAGAACACAGTGTACAAAACATTAAGAATACCTGCTCTTTCCATGACAGACTGACCAGATGAATCCAGCTAAAAGCTATGATCCCTTATAAATGTCTCCTGTTAAATCCACTTCAACCAGTGAAGATGAAGGGGAGGAGACAGGTTAAAGAAGGATTTGTAAGCCTTGAGACATGGATTGTGAATGTGTGCCATTCAAAGGGTGAATGGGCAAGACAAAAGATTTAAGTGCCTTTGAATGGGGTATAGTAGTATGGGCTAGGCACACCGGTTTGGGTCAAGAACTGCAATGCTGCTGGGATCTTTCACACTCAACATTTTCCCATGTGTATCAAGAAAGGTCCACCACCCAAAGGACATCCAGCCAACATGACACAACTTGAAGCATTGGAGTCAACATGGGCCAGCATCCCTTTCGACACCTTGTAGAGCCCACGCCCCAACAAATTGAGGCTGTTCTGAGGCGGGGGCAACTTAATATTAGTATACATTGTGAATCGCCCAGAAGATTGAAACAAATCCTAATTGGCATCAAAGGAACATTTTAATTTTAGACATCACCCCACTGTTCAGTCAGTCAGCCCAGCCAGTGACAGAGAGACTGATGGCTTGCTGTGGTATTCAGAGCCAGATAGCACAGAGAGGAGGAGTGCCCTGCCCTGCCCAGCCGTACCCACCCTTACTACCAGTTCATTACCGCGTGGGACTCCAGGCGTAGAATTCCTCCAACATCGACCTCAATAGCACCTCTGTTCTGGTGGTGTTTGAATGTCAAACGCACTGCGATACAAAGGAGCCATGTCTCAGTATGTGTGTGAGGGGGGGGCTTCTTCTACACTATTAGGCCTATTCTTGTGTGGGGGCTACTATGGCTATGCTAGCTAGACCCAACATAAGCACAGACATGTTAGGCCTATTTGTTGTAAGCTTTCGACTAGATGTGAAGCCATAACAAGGTGATTTAGCAGACACTTTTATGCTAAGCATCTGCTACTCTCAGTAGATAATGTGTGGCCCATGTAATAATCAAACCAATCTGATTTGTGATATGACATTTCCCATCAGGGATTAATAAAGTACTGTACCTTTCTGGTGTTAGCAGTACGAAACAGTATGCAGTCACTACTGTAAGTCGCTCTGGATAAGAGCGTCTGCTAAATAACTCAAATGTAAGCAGCAGTGACAAGAACCAATTAGCATCACTGTATATTACTAGTACAGTATGGTCTGAGGGGACAATGAATGACCATCACAGGGTGTTGTCTAAATGAGATATAGCCTAGGTCTGATGCCACAGGTCCTGACTCCTGCCTGTCTACTTATGGTTCAGAGACACATGGTTATGGAGAAGTAACGGACCTGCAGTTTTGGCTGTGGTCCATATCAGGCTGTCAAGCATATCTAGGCCTCCTCACCTCATTACTTCCTCCTCAACATGGTCCGAATTCCCCGCCTTTGCACTGCGGCTGCTGGCCAGCAGGTTGTCCTCAGCAAAACAGTTATATACACTACCGTTCAAAAGTTTGGGGTCACTTAGAAATGTCCTTGTTTTTGAAAGAAAAGCAAATTTTTGGTCCATTAAAATATCAAATTGATCAGAAATGCAGTGCAGACATTGTTAATGTTGTAAATTACTATTGCAGCTGGAAACGACAGATTTTTTATGGAATATCTACATAGACATACAGAGGTCCATTATCAGCAACCATCACTCCTGTGTTCCAATGGCACGTTGTGTTAGCTAATCGAAGTTTATCATTTTAAAAGGATAATTGATCATTAGAAAACCATTTAGCAATTATGTTTGCACAGCTGAAAACTGTTGTTCTGATTAAAGAAGCAATAAAACTGGCCTTTAGACTAGTTGAGCATCTGGAGCATCAGCATTTGTGGGTTCAATTACAGGCTCAAAATGGCCAGAAACAAAGAACTTCCTTCTGAAACTCGTCAGTCTATTCTTGTTCTGAAAAATTAAGGCTATTCCATGCGAGAAATTGCGAAGAAACTGAAGATCTCGTTCAACGCTGTGTACTACTCCCTTCACAGAACAGCGCAATCTGGCTCTAACTCGGGGTATACTCGGGAGCGGTGGGCGATGTGCATGTCTACGGAGCCTGACCAGGAGGCCGCTCCGTCTGCCCCTTCTGCGGCGCCGTTGTTTAGGGTCGGCTACTGGGATCCGATCCATTGTCCTGGGTGGTGGTCCAAACAGAGGCTCCGCTTCGGGAAAGTCGTATTCCTGGTCGTAATGTTGGTAAGTTGACGTTGCTCTTATATCCAATAGTTCTTCCAGGCTGTATGTAGTAAGACTTAAGATTCCTCGGGTAACAATGTAAGAAATAATATATAAAAAAAATCGAAATACTACATTGTTTCCTAAGGACTGGAAGCGAGGCGACCATCTCTGTCGGCACCATTTTGCATCAAAGTATTGTTTACAGACACAGACTTTAGCCGTGGTATATTGGCCATACATGACAAACCCCCGAGGTGTCTTATTGCTATTATAAACTAGTTATCAACATAATTAGAGTAAAAATAAATGTTTTGTCATACCCATGGTATACGGTCTGATATACCACGGCTGTCAGCCAATCAACACTCAGGGCTTGAATCACCCAGTTTATAATAGAAATCATAGAAAGAGTATGAGGGAGGAGTAAAACAGCACAAGATATCTGCAAAAGAGGAAGAGAGTCAAACAATAACGCTTAATGAGTGTCATGTTCCTAGAATTAGGATTTCTGTGGTCACGCCGTAGTTAGTTTCTCTTTCACACTGTCAAAGTGTGCACGCTCGCTCACTAGATCAATTCCTGAATGCTGCTCCTGATCCCTGGTCTTTTTTGGCCCCACTCTGTAACAAAAGCTATAATACTCAGAAGCGTGACTGCGCTTCTTTCCTGCCCGAATAATATCCCCAGTGCTTTCACAGACTGTTCCCATGGACCAAAACAGCAGAAATCTCCCTCCTATTCCAGATTGTTATCATGGACCAAAACAGCCGAAATCTCCCTTCTATTCCAGACTGTTATCATGGACCAAAACAGCAGAAATCTCCCTCCTTTTCCAGCAGCTGCTGAAATCAATGAGCATGCTGCAGAGCTGAGAACAGACAGGCAGCCATGCAGGCAGCCAGAGGAAAACAGGCGGTAGCGAGCTAACTCTACAGGATTATGTCTAGGCTATATCATTGACCTGTCTATTAAAATCATACGGAAGCCAACGAGTGTACTGATCGGCATTATTTGGCAGAGAGCAGGGCTAACTGACCTGCCTGAATAAACCAGGGTTTTGGGTCATCATTTAAAACACTAGGGACTAACGACTGAACAGTTCTTGTGTATACGGCAGGTGAGATGGATTGGAAGTCAAGCCTAGGTCTATGACTAGGATAAGGAAACTGGCATTTGAAAACACTGAGGCTTACAGAGGAATAGGCTCTATAAATAGACTTATGACAAAGACTGTTTAGAGGAGTTTTCAACCACAGAGATGTACAAATTGATATGAGTTCAGTACAGGCCTACTTTTTCCAACATCATGATTCATGCCTCAGCTCTGGCTCTATTTTAAATAGGCTATTATTGTGAGTAGTAGGCCTAATGTTTGTCCATTTCTCCACATTTCTAGGACCATTTCCTTCCACACAACACACTGGAACCTCCCTCTTAGATTTCAACACAAAGCCTTATAGTCTTCTACTCTCCGGATATGAATAAGAAAAATAAAACCGGAGCAGGAAGTGTGTGTGCTAACAGAGAGCAGCCATATAAGCGGGGCAGTTCAGTTCAAAACACTTGTTTCCCAGAAAGGTTGGGTGCAACAGGGACTGCCAGATTAGCATTTCATAGCAGCAGTACAGGGTAGGCAAGGTCATATACAAATAACTCCTTTCCTGTCTGGGGAAAAAATTCAGTGGAAAAATAAAATCCTGGAATGCTAGTATCTAACAGATAAAAATCGAAAAATGGCTACTATAGCATGTAGGCTAAGGCTACTATAGCATGTAGGCTAAGGCTACTATAGCATGTAGGCTAAGGCTACTATAGCATGTAGGCTAAGGCTAGTCGACTGCTTTAGGGACACTTACCAGCATTAGAGTGGGCGGACTGGAGCGCCGACGTAACAAAATTAAGTTATCAAAAACGACTGATTTCAGCATCCAAAGAATAGCCCCTAATTGCACACGACATTGGTCTACTGATTTCAGCATTGGTCTGTGTAATTGCGGGCTACTCTGGGTGCTACATCAGTTTTTTTGTCACCACAACTCCATCGTAAATTGTGGATATGGGGTTTAGTTGTCTATGAACAAGGTAGCCAGAGCTATCCAGATGTATATACGGTGGCTCTGAGGTAGCCTAAAGGCTGGTTCACAGTTTACAGTGTTCAGTCAACCTATCTAGGCCTATCCAGAGGGCAAGCCAAGCTGCTCAGCCCAGTCTGCACAATGAGGCTCTGGTCTGTGCTGCTGTCTGAAGCTATTCCAGGTGACCCTTCAGCTGATTCAGCATGTTGCTGCACCATGGCAAACTGCCTGATCATCTGTAGAGGACATCTGAGAGGGTTTAAAACGTAGTGATGTTGCTAGCCCGTCCTTATGGAAGTCACGCTTTAGGCTAAAGCAGACAGCAGTCACTAGGCTATATGATACGTTTTCTAGGCCTATATATATATATATATATATATATATATATATATATATCAATCATAGGGTAGGGCCTTATTTGGTATTTCATTAGGATCCCCATTAGCTGTTGCAAAAGCAGCAGATACTCTTCCTGGGGTCCACACAGAACATGAAACATGACATAATACAGAACAATAAAATGGACAAGAACAGCTCAAGGACAGAACACATTTTTTTTTAAGGCACACGTAGCCCACACACACACACACACACACACACACACACACACACACACACACACTCTAGGTGAAATAGGGGAGAGGCTTTGTGCTGTGAGGTATTTTAACTGTTTTTTGAAACCAAGTTTGCTGTTTATTTGAGCAATATGAGATGGAACGGAGTTCCATGCAATAATGGCTCTATATAATACTGTACTCTTTCTTGAATGGTGTGTTAATGGGTTACTGAGATGGTTGTTAAACACTTCTCTAGGCGTTGAAAGATCTGATCATCTGAACAGCATCACTGTGATTGCAACCCTTAGGCATATGTCTTGAACAAAGCTCAGAGGAATTAGGCTACTTTGTTAGGCCTATTACCAAAATAAAATATTATTTAGGCTATTGGAGGAAATCCTGTGGAATAATGAATTTTAATGCCGCAAAGCAGCTTGTGACGCCAAGCTCGATTTAGACTTGAACGAACGACTACCAAAGCCAAATGTATGCTAGCTCTCTAAAAAAGCCCTTTATAAAGAATGGGGTTTCATAAACGCAACATGATGAAGACTAAAAGAACCAACAAATTATACAATAATTCTGGCAAAGCTTTAGGGCAGCGAAAACACAACGCACATTTGTGCTAAAATATCAAAATCAGACAATGTGTAAGGTATGCTTTTGCTACTGCTGATTGTTAATTCACACTGTAGCAAAAGCTCAAAAACACAAACTGCAACCCTCTCACTTGTTATGGAAGTGGCAAGCAAACGCATCCTGTTTTTCAGTCACAGTCAGATGTAGTACAAAACTGAGCACAGGACGTTTGTGGATTAGCTAAGACTTTACACACCCCACTCCAGTCCCTTCTCTGCCAGCTGGAGCGGCAAGGGGAGAATTTTGGGCGGGAAAACTATGTAGATATTCTTTGCGATGAGACAATAGTTTACTTCAAATTGTCTTTTGCACTCTGCCCGTAAAGCCTAAAGCTACATGTTAATAAGGTCAAACATTACTCAGCATAATATATGGCCTCTACGGAATGTTTAACAAAGTCCTCACAGTAATTGATTAGTCATGGTTCAGCAACCCCTCTACAGGAAACAATATCATGCATTGCTCCAATTAGGCTAAAGAATTGTTGGTATGATTCTTCAGCTTTTCAAACTGCCTGAGGCCAAAACAAGGGTCAAGAGGAAGTTTAGCCTAGTCGGTTCAGTCATTTCCAGGTACAAATGGTCCATATTCACAAAACCCATCTGCCATAACAGTGACAGCACTGACTGAAGAAATGCTACAACAAGATGCCTTGCGTTCCAACTGTAACAAAGCACACAGGCAAACAGCAAAATGCCCCGCTCCCAGCTCAGCTGTCCATGTATATATCTAACAGGCACCGTTTCACAATGGATCGGAGACAGTAATGGATCAGGGACAGTAATGGATCATGGAATCCTCTGGCGATGAAAGAATATCTCAGGCTGGTCGGGGCACAACAACAGAAACACAAAAATGCCAAGTATTCAGGTGGTTCAGTCAGCTAGTTATGTTCCCATTTGTACTTCACTATTTATATTTCTGAAAACTTTTACTCCACTAAATTCCTCAAGAAAATAATGTGCATTTTACTCCATACATTTTCTCCGACACCCAAAAGTACTTGTTACATTTTGAATGCTTAGCAGGACAGTAAAATGGTCCAATTCACACACTTACCAAGAGATTATCCCTGGTCATCCATACTGCTTCTGACCTGGTGGACTAACTAATGCTTTTTGCAAAGATGTCTGAGTGTTGGAGTGTGCCCCTGGCTATCCGTAAATGTAAAGTATAGGGTGGCAGGTAACAGTTAGAACGGTTAGAGCGTTGGGCCAGTAACCGAAAGGTCGCTGGTTCGAATACCCGAGCTGACAAATCTGTCGATGTGCCCTTGAGCAAGGCATTTAATCCCAATTTGCTCCAGGGACACTGTACTATGGCTGACCCTGTAAAACAACACATTTCACTGCACCTATCTGGTGTGTGACAAAACTTTTTGTAAGCAATGGAATTTAAGTCACGAATAAGGGTTAGCGCAATGCCCATGCTCAACAGAGAGCTGTTTGAATTCAACAGGTTATCAAAAACTATTTTGAAAGTAGCGTGTCGTTATTTTGGAGTAGTGTAGATGTAAACTCTGCAGATGTAAACAAAGACCCTGTCTTTCAAAGATAATTTGTAGAAATCCAAATAACTTTGCAGATCTTCATTGTGAACAATTAATGAACATGCACCTGTGGAACGGTCGTTAAGACACTAACAGCTTACAGATGGTAGGCAATTAGGTCACAGTTCTGAAAACTTAAAACACTAAGAGGCATTTCTACTGACTCTGAAAAACACCAAAAGAAAGACGCCCAGGGTCCCTGCTCATCTGCGTGAACGTGCCTTAGGCATGCTGCAAGGAGGCATGAGGACTGCAGATGTGGCCAGGGCAATAGATTGCGATGTCCGTACTGTGAGACGCCTAAGACAGCGCTACAGGGAGACAGGACGGAAAGCTGATCGTCCTCGCAGTGGCAGACCACGTGTAACAACACCTGCACAGGATAGGTACATCCGAACATCACACTTGCGGGACAGGATAGCAACAACAACTGCCCGAGTTACACCAGGAATGCACAATCCCTCCATCAGTGCTCAGACTGTCCGCAATAGGCTGAGAGAGGCTGGACTGAGGGCTTGTAGGCCTGTTGTAAGGCAGGTCCTCACCAGACATCAACAACGTCGCCTATGGACACAAACCCACCGTCGCTGGACCAGACAGGACTGGCAAAAAGTGCTCTCCACTGACGAGTCACGGTTTTGTCTCACCAGGGGTGATGGTCGGATTCGCGTTTATCGTCGAAGGAATGAGCGTTACACCGAGGCCTGTACTCTGTGGAGCGGGATCAATTTTGAGCTGGAGGGTCCGTCATGGTCTGGGGCGGTGTGTCACCGTATCATCGGACTGAGCTTGTTGTCATTGCAGGCAATCTCAACGCTGTGCGTTACAGGGAAGACTCCTCCCTCATGTGGTACCCTTCCTGCAGGCTCATCCTGACATGACCCTCCAGCATGACAATGCCATCAGCCATACTGCTCGTTCTGTGCGTGATTTCCTGTAAGACAGGAATGTCAGTGTTCNCCCCCCCCCCCCCCCTTTGTTCACATTTTGTGTCACATGTCTGTGGAACTTATTCAGTTTATGTCTCAGTTGTTGAATCTTGTTATGTTCATACAAACATTTACACATGTTAAGTTTGCTGAAAATAAACGCAGTTGACAGTGAGAGGACATTTATTTTTTTACTGAGTTTATGAACATGCAAGGGTCGGGATAAGCAGCCAGCTAAATAACATTAGCAAGCACCTATATCAATTAACAAATTATCTTGCTAACTAATAGTTAGCACAATAGCTAGCTAGTTGGCTGGCTGGCTCACTCACTAGTGGCACTTTAGCTTTCGAAAACCTCTGTGGTTAGCTTCACCTACGGAAAAGAGTGTCTATAAAACTGACAAGACAATCAAGTGACCCCTCTAACAATGGAAATAAATGTCATCAAAAGATGGAAGGCAAGCAGGAGGAGGCGAGAACAGGTGGGACCCTTCTAGCCAATAGGGCAGATACGTGTGAACTAGGGTTGGGAAGTATCCAGATTTTCATACCGTTTCTGTACCTTACCGGAGTATACGGTATTACTGGAAGTACACACAAGAGGCACTATTATT
This sequence comes from Hucho hucho, assembly GCA_003317085.1. Classification (NCBI taxonomy): domain Eukaryota; kingdom Metazoa; phylum Chordata; class Actinopteri; order Salmoniformes; family Salmonidae; genus Hucho; species Hucho hucho. The sequence goes on from QNTS01001502.1 coordinate 234,250, forward strand.
TATTTTATACACAAAACAATTTAGGCAGCATGGATCTTGATCCAGGCAGGGATAGATTGTCTCTACTGTAACCAAGAAGCTTGCTCTTGCCATCTAGCTAGCAAATTCACAAACCAAATTAAAAGCTGGAGCCCTGAGCTGGACATAACTATAGATGTGCCAAATAAATTAACTTATAGTTATAAGCAGTGGAGTAGCATGCACCCCCACAAGGCGTGGTGCCCACAACCCCCATAAAGAGAGGAAATCATACTGTTGGTATGTCTAAACACCCCGGTATAAAGTATATCGCCCAAGCCTTGTGTGAACAACAGGCCATTAATAGAGGACTCAAAATATATCACAATATTATTTTTGCGCTTAGTTGGCTGTATCTGCACCAAAACTCCAGTATTTTTCCTTCAAAGTGTCTGTAGCATCTGAACGGTTTGGCCTAATGACCACTCTGAAAATGGGAGACAAGTGTCACCGGACTCATCTGAAGGTAACCCATACAAATGAATTGAAGTATAGCGGAAGTTGTGCCAACAACAATAAGGGGTTAAATGGGTTGAAAAAAAACATATTTCCTGAGCTTTCTTACATCTCTTAGATATTGGACACTTCAATATCTTATTCCTTGTGATTTATTATTATTATTTTTGCCATCTATGAATTTGTTATTCGATGCTTCTCTATGGGCTATAGTAGTAGGGGCCAAATTCAATATCAAATCAAAGATTTTTGGGGGATGCCTAAAGAGGTCCTAAAATTCCAAATCAAATAGCTAAATGAGCCATGGTACGACCATCTTAAAACAATTCCATACGCTAGCTTAGTACCCCCCGGTGTTGGTTGTTTGTACATTTGTATTCAGACCTTTTTTGGAAGTATATACCGGCCATAACGGGAGTAAATTAAGATAGTTGCTCAACGAAAGTATTTTTACATTATAACGCTTGCAGAGCTTTCGGGGCGTTAAGACTTAACGCACAGATACAGCAGGTTCAGTTAGCGATGAATGAGTTAGCGGCACTCATGTCAGGCTCATGACCAGAACCATTTCATTGCAGAAAATAACTCCGTATTTGGAAGTTTTATGATTATTATTAGATACGCTGAAATTGTAGTTTGGCAAGTGTTAGTTAATGGACTAAGGTAGCTAACTAGCTAACGCACCATGCATGAAATCCGATTTGGGCTAACACGAGTAGGCTAGCTAAGTTAGCAATATCACTACCTGCGGCTTCTTCAATCCATGTGAACTCGCTTGACCGTGGATGATTGTGCGTCGCTAACGTTGGCTACCATTTACAGCCACTATTATTTCTTTAATAGCCACAACACGGTTTTTAAAAGTTGACCGGTCCTTTACACTTACCAGTGATTTCTTCAAATACTACTTTTGAATGGGAAATCCGACGTCTCTGCACCCCGATAGCGCCACTTTCACCCCCAACTTTCAATGGTACAACAACAAGTGTACCCTTCCCTCCAACGCAGTAAAAATCTTGTCTTCCATACACAAATGTCATTGGTTAGTATATTGGACCCGTACGATATCGACCAATAAAACATAAATTAGATTCCTCTTTGGCCAATAGTGACGTTGAAACAGTATTGTGGGCGTGTTTCACTCTACTGCTGAAATGAATCCAGAAAATTGTAAAAAAAAATAATAATAATTACATGATACTGGAATGCAAGAGGTTGGAATTCATTTTAATTTTGTTAAAATCGTGATTTTTCTTGTCTCTATATTTCCTAGCTGTATATGTGATAAAGGTACTCATAAAATGGCAAGATGTTGACCTATGCGAATTATATTTTAAATATTAGCAGTATTATATACGTTTTAAGAAGACACACCACATTGCCATGGATTCAGACAGCTCTGGGGAAATTCGAATCCACTGTGCAGAGTAGTACTTCTTTTGTGCAATGCCAGCTCTATAATCACAGGCATGTCAGAACATAGGCAGAGAACATGGCCCCCAGGGTTGCGATTTACAATGCAACATTCTCCACTATGGACATAAATGACATGAACAGCCTTTGAGAAATGTCAAGGCCATAGAGCATAACAGCTTGCCTCTCCAATAAACGTATGTTGCCTACTGTAGAACGTATCAACCTCGTACACCTAATACCATGCATTCATTACAAACCATTATTATATGAGGCATGGGATCCTTGAAGTTGATGGCATGACATTACAGATTTGTAGAGCCAGTATGATGGCCATCCTTGCAATAGAGAGTTGTTAGTGAGCTTACAGTGCCCAGGGACTTAAATACAACAGTATTTTTTATAAAAAAAAATATATATTTAACCTTTATTTAACCAGGAAGGGCTCATTGAGATTTTAAAATCTATTTTTCAAGAGCGTCCTGGCCAAGATAGGCAGCACCAAGTCATTACAAAATTACAGACAAACAACGTATGTGTATGTGTAGTCAGTTGGCGTATGTCTTACCTGGCATTGAATAGGAGGACATTTAGTTCTTTGAATGATGGGACAATGTGCATAGTTAATTTCTTATCATACTCTGCTATTTGTCTTGCTGTCCCTGGCACGTCTAGTGTCATCTGTGGATAATGCACCTACAGTGGCTCAGACGTTGGCCACTTGTAGATAAATTCCACCAGAGGGCAGTCATTTAATACATACTGACCGATGGAAGGTTAGGGGTTACTTTGAGGCACAGGCACGGCATACTAGTCTATGTTTACATCAGTGGCAAATATACATCTTGGTGGGGCAAAAAAATTAAAACTGTTTAAGATGCATGCCAGCAAAGTCATTACACAACACAACACAAGACTAAACAATACATTAATTGCACTATAACGGTGAAAAACATTGCCCACAAACTATTAGGCCCTACATAAAGCTGTACCATCAGCAGAGTCCCAACAGCAGTCCCAACACTTTACCACTGCTACACCTGGCTATCAGCCAGTGTTGTAAAGTACTCAAGTAAAAATACTTTAAAGTACTACTTAAGTAGTTTTTTTTAGGTATCTGTACTTTACTTTACTGTTTATATTTTTGACTACTTTTACTTTTACTTGACTACATTCCTAAAGAAAAGAATGTACTTTTTACTCCATACATTTTCCCCGACACCCAAAAGTAATCATTACATTTTCAATGCTTAGCAGGACAGGAAAGTGGTCCAATTCACTCACGAACATCCCTGGTGATCCCTACTGCCTCTGATCTGGAGTACTCACTTAACACAAATGTTTCGTTTGTAAATGATGTCTGCGTGTTGTAGTGTGCCCCTGGTTGTCTGTCAAATATGTCTGCGTGTTGTAGTGTGCCCCTGGCTGTCTGTCAAATATGTCTGCGTGTTGTAGTGTGCTCCTGGCTGTCTGTCAAATATGTCTGCGTGTTGTAGTGTGCCCCTGGCTGTCTGTCAAATATGTCTGCGTGTTGTAGTGTGCCCCTGGCTGTCTGTAAAATATGTCTGCGTGTTGTAGTGTGCCCCTGGCTGTCTGTAAAATATGTCTGCGTGTTGTAGTGTGCCCCTGGCTGTCTGTAAAAGATGTCTGCGTGTTGTAGTGGCTGTCTGTAAATAAAAATAAAAAAACAAGAAAATTGTGCCACCATTTTATTATTATAAGCAATTAGAAATGATTTATACTTTTACTTTAGATACTTAAGTATATTTAAAACCAAATACTTTTAGACTTCTACTCAAGTAGTATTTTTCTGGGTGACTTTCATTTTTACTTGAGTTATTTTCAATGAAAGTATCTTTACTTTTACTCAAATATGACAATTGTGTACTTTTTCCACCACTGCTATCAGCAGAGCTTTATCTGGCAGTGAAACAGTTCATTCAGTTTCATTTACTGCCTTTTTAAAACACATAGCTGATATGGCTAACTTGCTGAAACAAATGTGGTTTCTACTGACAGTTGAGATGTACAAACTATGGCATAAGGGAACTATGAGCGGATAAGAGGCAATCCGTCTTTTCGATTAAGGTATTAATGAGCGAGGTAGGACGGACGAAGTCAATATAACTATTTGTTCAGCACTTTTGAAATATACAGCCAGAATTCAGAACATGTGACGCTCTTACAGTATCCTCCCTGTACACCAAGTCAGAACCGTAGGATAAATAAAGGGGTCATATAAGCAGACAATGAAAGCTCTTACAATATTCAATGATAACATTTCTCTAAAACAGGCTATACACAACACCACCGAGTCTGAACAGTACACAAAATTATGAGGGGAAAGGGGACCAAATTATTAGGGTGAGACACATGGGCTACTTACAACTTACAGCTTACTACACAACATACACTTAGTATTACTTTCTGAGCTGCAGTATACATATCTCCCTGGCATATTACATAATTTATACAGCAGCAGACAATACATTTTTGGACTCACCTTGTTGTGCTGTGCTCACTTGAACAGGAAGGTGGCACAGGCAAATTTTGTCATGAAACTTTGTCATCAAAGTCTGGCATTCTCTGGATTTATGGTACTTTCAAAACAACTGGGAACTCGGGAAATAAACAAGGTTGAATCATGATGACGTCAGTGATCTTCAGGTCAGAGCTCTAGAAAGAGACCCGAGTTCCTAACAGATTTATTTTTTTAATGTTGTTTGCAAACTGATATGTGACACGTATTAATGCCAAAATAACATGCAAAACAGGCTCTGCCCCACCTGACGGGTCACCACTAGTTTACATGATCCCTAATCATCAGGCTAGATAGTATACTTACATCCTCTACTTTGATTCTGTCAATAATCATTTGGAACATGTTTTTCCATTGCAGGTGGAAGACACTTTAATCCTCTGGGGTGCTCAGCATTTTTTTTTTTTTACCTTTATTTTACTAGACAAGTCAGTTAAGAACAAATTCTCATTTACAATGACAGCCTAGGAACAGTGGGTTAACTGCCTGTTCAGAATGACAGATTTGTACCTTGTCAGCTCGGGGAATTAAACTTGCAACCTTTCAGTTACTAGTCCAATGCTCTAACCACTATGCTACCCTTAAACCATAATTGAGGGCTTCAATTCAGATGGGCTACAGCAATAGTGTATCAATAAGTCCCAATGCAGAAGACTTTGTAGTAAAAAATTTACGTTGACATGTTTTGGCCTCATCAAGAAGAGGTTTTTGTAAAAAAAAAAATTAACTAGACAAGTCAGTTAAGAACAAATTCTTATTTACAATGACAGCCTACTCCGGCAAAACTCTGGGCAAATTACGTGCTGCCCTACGGGACTCCCAATCACAGCCGGATACAATGTGGCCTGGAGTTGAACCAGGGATGGTAGTGACACCTCTTGCACTGAAATGCAGTGCCTTAGACCACTGTGCCACTCGGGAGCCCAGGTTGAGTCAGTTGTGTCCTGGAAAACCTTGCAGGACAGAAGTCGTTCTTCAAATCCCAGACTGTTAGGTAAGCAAAAAATTGCAGGAAAATGCTATGTCAGTGGGCCTTTCGGGCACAATTCATAATTCTAGCTAAGCACAGCAGTCTCCAATTTTACTGATTTGAATGGCCTCAGACACAGGGAAAACCTCACCTGTTTTTGTTTGCTTTGTTTGAACTTTGTTTTTAACATAAATTGAGGTTGAGAATATTAAGGACCAATACCAGTGTGCGGTATATTCAGGTTACTCTCTGGTACATACTGTCCTGAATGACTTGAATGAGTGATGAATGCAGCTTTTTTTATTCTAATAGTTCAATGTTTTCCACTTTGAACATGGGAGCCTTTCAGCAAAGTTTCTTGCTTTACTGAAGTAAGAAATGTTAAATGACATGTCCACATTTCCATTTCGTGGGTCCGAATATAAATATTTGTATCGAACTGAGTAATAGGCCTACAAATGTATGCTGTGATACAAAATGTCACCTTGTTTTGAAAGCTGAATTCACAGGTTGAGAAATTAGAGGATTTTCAATGAGAATGCCTGAAAAGAAAGATTCTTCGCTGGGCCAGAAGGGATCTACAGGGTCATCCATTTGGGTAAATTGCTGCTGTAATTCAACCAAATTGAGAAGAATGCATAGTGTCTCACACCAATGTGTAGGATGACCGCTGTTCTTCGAAAATAGCACCTGAAATATTGTGTGAATTTATCCACTCAGACACACCAGGCTTCAGCTTGTCTTTTACACACGCACCAGGGGTTCCCTTAGGAAAATGTGAATTTAATTTACCTGCCATTTGAGAAATTTACCAGATTCGTCTACATTGGGTGCATGACCCATTAGGGCATCCACCCACGTTGCTCAGAATGACAGATATCACATTTAGACTATGGTAATGCATCTTAACAGAACATGCAATAAAACGTAATTTTCAAACATTTGGCAAAACGCAATTCGAAGGAAAACACCATTCTAAACAGCGCATCTATGAAAACACCATTCGAAACAGCACACCTATGAAAACACCATTCGAAACAGCACACCTATGAAAACACCATTCTGAATAGCGCACCTAGGAAAACACCATTCTGAATAGCGCACCTAGGAAAACACCATTCTGAATAGCGCACCTAGGAAAACACCATTCTGAATAGCGCACCTAGGAAAACACAATTCTGAATAGCGGACCTAGGAAAAAAACATTCTGAATAGCGCACCTAGGAAAACACCATTCTGAATAGCGCACCTAGGAAAACACCATTCTGTGCACCTAATAACGGCTCCATATGTGACAGAGATGAAGATTAAAATCTCTGTTAGAAATTTAGAAAGAGGGTTATCTAAAGATGCAGCAACTAGGATGGGTTGCTAATATGACTATGATTGTGCCTTTGGCTGCAGGACAACGAAAGACAGTTGATATAAAAACCAATAGAACAGGAGAGAAATGGCATAGCGCTGGGTCCAATACGGAAGTAAATGGAAATAATTTGACAAAATTATGCCAGTCTGCAATTATAAATAAAATCATTCAAAGTACTTCACCAGAAAGCAGGACTTAGCTACAGAGGAATCTAGGATCATTAGCTTCTTAAAAAAAAAAAAGAGTTGTGGATTGTTTCAAATCACAAGCTTGTGCCTATTTGGGAAGCCTGCAATTTGGGCAGCGCGTGGCAATAGGCCTAGCTGATTATTGAGTTCTGGCTGTCAGTGAAAAGCATCTCAAATATGTGTGAAGATAATGTGCTTTGAGTATAATTTAAAATGTTGAAACAAGAAGAAGGGGAGGGGTGTGTGGGGAAGATATGGGTAAGTCTCTCTCCTCAATGGCTCAGCTGCCAATTCTTGTGCATTCATTGTTTCATTGTGTGAATTTGTTGCACTTTGATAAAACATTTTAAAAATATATTTCCCATTACATATGTCACTAGCAATATATTTACTACTGATCTCAGTAATTTGGTTACATTAATTAATGTTTATTTATCGGCTTAAAAAAAATATGCGGAAACCCTGACACACGCAAACACGCAGGCACACACACACTCACCCGCACACACATGCACGCACTATACTACACCTACACCACACACATACACACATACACACATACACTATTGTCCAACTAATTGGCTTCTGTTTCTTCATCACATCCTTGACAGAAGACAGCCGTTCTCAGATCTGCCAAGCATTTGAGACTCCAAAGCTCTCGTTAGGTCTTCCTGGGCATCTGATCTCATTAACATTATCATAGCCTCTGCTACTTCATTACCCAGACTCCCTTCATAAAGAACACTCAGATTCACTATATTTGTTGTTTGTTTATTTAATGCTTCCTCTCTCACCTCACACATAGAAATGGGAAACTAGAGGTGTGTTTGTGTGTGTTTGTGTGTGTTTGTGTGTGTGTGTGTGCTTGCACTGCATGTGGCTGTGTGTACACGGACTGCACGTGCATGTGTGTATGCACGTGTTTGGGTGTGTGTGTGTGCACCTGTGTATGTGGGTGTATGCACGTGTGTATGCACGTGTGTGTGTGAACCTGCGTGTGTTATTGCATAGCGGCACACTTCCTAAGAAAACAGGCCATAAATGGTTGGGGCGGCTGGCTGTAAAGGATTCCTGGGATATTGATGGCAACACAATCTCCCTTTGTGTCCCGATCGATGGCTGAGCCACAGCCGAATTATTGGCTTGGTGCTTTGTCAGAGATGACAATAGCTGATGGGACTGGCTGACGTGTCTGTGGTGCAGGAAAAGTGAAGGGAGTTAGAGCGAGGGGGAGAGAGAGAGAGAGAGAAAGAGGAGAGACAGGGAGAGAGAGAGAGGGATGAAGAGGAGAGACAGGGAGAGAGAGAGATGAAGACGAGAGTCAGGGAGAGAGTGGGATGAAGAGGAGAGACAGGGAGAGGGAGAGATGAAGAGGAGAGTCAGGGAGAGAGAGGGATGAAGAGGAGAGACAGGGAGAGATGAAGAGGAGAACCAGGGAGAGAGGGAGTAATCGTGTAAGGATAGAGGTTGAAATGGCACTGCAGTGTCACAGCCCATAATTTAATCTGACTGTACCCCTAATCCTCTGGTAATCTCTAATCCGATTAGTGTCAGACATTAAGGAAAACATTATTGACTTTAATAAGATAGGTAGACTTGTGAAGCTTTTTAATCTTATGCTGGAAACAAATCCCTATTTTGCGTCACTAAATCCTGGTGGCTATATGTATATTGATCTATTTGTTGTGAGACCTGGATATAATTTGCATATCAAATTGACTGTCAAATCAGAGTAAGACAATAATTACATGAGATTATCAAGATGATAATTTTGAATCAGTTATTTCCTAGCAAGGTGTCTACACAGACATGATTGTTGTTGTTGTTGTTGTCGTCGTCATGGTGATTCCCACCGGTGGTGACGGTTACAGAGTTTAGTTTAGCTCATTAATTTGACTATTTTGAAAAGAAGCACACATAAAACTTGTAATAGACAAAAAATCATTAAGGATACCAGAGGGCAGTCATCAACACATTGAGGATACCAGAGGGCAGTCGTCAACACATTGAGGATACCAGAGGGCAGTCATTAACACATTGAGGATACCAGAGGGTAGTCATCAACACATTGAGGGTACCAGAGGGCAGTCGTCAACACATTGAGGATACCAGACGGCAGTCATTAACACACTGAGGACACCAGAGGGCAGTCATCAACATATTGAGGGTACCAGAGGGCAGTCGTCAACACAATGAAAATACCAGAGGGCAGTCGTCAACACATTGAGGATACTAGACGGCAGTCATCAACACATTGAGGGTACCAGAGGGCAGTCATCAACACATTGAGGGTACCAGAGGGCAGTCATCAACACATTGAGGATACCGGAGGGCAGTCATCAACACATTGAGGGTACCAGAGGGCAGTCGTCAACACATTGAGGATACCAGAGGGCAGTCATTAACACATTGAGGCTACCAGAGGGCAGTCATCAACACACTGAGGATACCAGACGGCAGTCATCAACACATTGAGGGTACCAGAGGGCAGTCATTAACACATTGAGGATACCAGAGGGCAGTCATCAACACATTGAGGATACCAGAGGGCAGTCATCAACACATTGAGGATACCAGAGGGCAGTCATCAACACATTGAGGATACCAGAGGGCAGTCATCAACACATTGAGGGTACCAGACGGCAGTCATCAACACAGTGAGTATAACAATAACACACAGTAAAGTCTGGGACGTGGCAACATGGTTGTACACATCTTGACAGTGAAAGATATAAAAAGTCTGAAAACAAATAGAATATATATATATTTTTTTCATCATTGTAGTTAAACAGGAGGGGACATTCATATGGGCACACAAGACATCAGACAGTTTTTAACCTTGACCACTGACGCCATGTTCTTATGCAATCAGGCAAGGCATGGGAGCGTGGAGGCAGAAATAGAGCGTCAGGTGCCATCCCATTCCGCTAGCATTTCTCTCCAGTGTAACCTCCACACTCACAGAGAGACGGCCTGGGTCCCAGATGGCGCCCTATTCCCTATGTAGCGCCCTGGGGTCCAAAGTAGAGCACACCATAGAGAGTAGAGTGACATTTGGGACACTGACAATAAGCCCTGCTGCCTAGGTACAAAGACCTGGCACTGTCTGCCCAGCTCCGGGGAAATGAGTCCAGCCCGGCTGACCCAGCACAACATGGCTACACTGCAGGCTTCAGGCTTCAGGCGTCAGCTTGTCTTTTACACACGCAACAGGGTTTCCCATAGGAAAATGTGGCACCGGACAATGTGACCGGGAAGATTTTAATTTATCTTCCATTTTAGAATTTTACCAGATTCGTCTACATTGGGTGCGTAACCCATTAGGGCATCCACCCACGTTACTCAGAATGACAGAAATCACATTTAGACTATGGTAATGCATCTTAACAGAACATGCAGCTCATGTAATGAAGCAGGCAATAAAACGTAATTTTCGAACATTTGCACAACATAGAGAGTAGAGTGATATTTGGGACACTGACAAGAATCCCCACTGCCTAGGTACAAAGACCTGACACTGTCTGCGCAGCTATGGGGACATGCATACAGCCCAGACGGCCCAGCACGACATGGCTACACTGCTTTTTTCAGCAGCCCACAGTACTCAGCTAGTGGACTACAATGGTTTGACAAGGTTATCGTGATCAAACAGAACATCTTTCTACGGTTACTGTCTATGATGTGTTTCTAATACACACCTAAATGGCTATTCTAAAATTCTATTAAAGGATAAAATGGGGGAAACTACAGAGAGAGGTAGAGAGAGGGAGATTGAGGGAGAGAGAGAGAGGTACAGTGAGAGCACAGGAGGCTGCTGAGGGGAGGATGGCTCATAATCATGGCCATAATGGAGCAAATGGAATGACATCAAACACCTGGAAGTAACAATGTGTTTGGTGTATTTAATACCGTTCCACTTATTCTGCTCCAGCCATTACCACGAGCCCATCCTCCCCAATTAACGTGCCACCAACCTCCTGTGAGTGAGAGTGGTGGAGAGAGGTAGAGAGGGAAGGAGAGTGAAAAAAGGTAGAGAGAAAGAAGGAGAAAGAGAGAACTAAAGTTAGAGAGAAATGAGAGGTAGAGGGAAACATAGCTACACCTACCATAACCATAGGGGATGAAACACATCTCAATGTGATGTAACCCTATGCATCTTCCTGGTCTGTCTAGAAGTGAAACATGTCCAGAAAAGTCCTATGTGTGAAGTTGTAAATTACCAAAAGGATGTGGCATTGCATCGTGTATTGCCATTGCTTGTATATTACCACAAGTTGTCATTGTCATTTAAACCTGAGAGGTAAAGAGATAGTGAGAGAGAGAGAGAGAGAAATAGGGATCGAGAGAGAGAGAAGGAGAGATAGAGATAGGGAGAGAGAGTTCAAACGTGCGCAGAATACAACAGGTGTAGACCTTACAGTGAAATGCATACTGACAGGCCCTAACCAACCATGCAATTTTAAAGTAAAAAATAGGTATTAGGTGAACAATAGATAAGTAAAGAAATAAAAAAACAACAGTTAAAAGACAGTGAAAAATAACAGTAGCGAGGCTATATACAGTAGCGATGCTATAACAGTAGCAAGGCTATGTACAGGCACCGGTTAGTCGGCCTGATTGAGGTAGTATGTACATGTAGGTACTGTATAGTTAAAGTGACTATGCATATATGATAAACAGAGAATAGCATTAGCGTAAAAGAGGGTTTGGCGGGTGGTGGGTGGCGGGACACAATTCAGAGAGTCCGGGTAGCCAATGTGCGGGGGCACCGTTTAGTCGAGCTAATTGAGGTAGTATGTACATGAATGTATAGTTAAAGTGACTATGCATATATGATAAACAGAGAGGGGTTGGGGGGGACACAATGCAAATAGTCCGGGTAGCCATTTGATTACCTGTGCAGGAGTCTTTTGGCTTGGGGATAAAAGCTGTTAAGAAGCCTTTTTGTCCTAGACTTGGCGTTCCAGTACCACTTGCCATGCAGTAGTAGAGAGAACAGTCTATGATTGGGGTGGCTGGGGTCTTTGACAATTTTTAGAGCCTTCCTCTGACACCGCCTGGTGTAGAGATCCTGGATGGCAGGCAGCTTAGCCCCAGTGATGTATTGGGCCATACGCACTATCCTCTGTAGTGCCTTGCGGTCGGAGGCCGAGCAGTTGCCGTACCAGGCAGTGATGTAACCAGTCAGGATGCTCTCGATGTTGCAGTTTAGTTTCCTGAGGGGGAATAGGCTTTGTCGTGCCCTCTTCACGACAGTATTGGTGTGTTTGGACCATTCTAGTTTGTTGGTGTTGTGGACACCAAGGAACTTTAAGCTCTCAACCTGCTCCACTACAGAATGGGGGCGTGCGCATTCCTCCATTTCCTGTAGTCCACAATCATCTCCTTAGTCTTGGTTACGTTGAGGGATAGGTTGTTATTCTGGCACCACCCGGCCAGGTCTCTGACCAATCAATCAATAAAATGTATTTATAAAGCCCTTCTTACATCAGCTGATGTCACAAAGTGCTGTACAGAAACCCAGCCTAAAACCCCAAACAGCAAGCAATGCAGGTGTAGACCTCCTCCCTATAGGCTGTCTCGTCATTGTCAGTGATCAAGCCTACCACTGTTGTGTCATCTGCAAACTTAATGATGGTGTTGGAGTTGTGCCTGGCCACGAAGTCGTGGGTGAACAGGGAGTACAGGAGGGGACTGAGCACGCACCCCTGAGGGGCTCCAGTGTTGAGGATCAGGGTGGCAGATGTGTTGCTACCTACCCTCACCACCTGGGGGCGGCCCGTCAGGAAGTCCAGGATCCAGTTGCAGAGGGAGGTGTTTAGTCCCAGGATCCTTAGCTTAGTGATGAGCTTTGAGGGTACTATGGTGTTGAAGGCTGAGCTGTAGTCAATGAATAGCATTCTCACGTAGGTGTTCCTTTTGTCCAGGTGGGAAAGGGCAGTGTGGAGTGCAATAGTTTTGTGTTGCATAACTATCTAGAAGAAGAAGAAGCTAGGAGATGAAAACAAACAGCTTTTTCTGCGCATTGTTAGGCCGTTCACATCAAGATAAACAGATTACATAAAGCCCGATAATTTCGATTTTTATTTTCCACTCACTGACCGAGCCAGTCCCCAACTGATTGTCTCTGATAGGTTAGATTGGGATTTGGACTGGTGTATGTATGTATGTATGTATGTATGTGTGTGTGTGTGTGTGTGTGTGTGTGTGTGTGTGCGTGTGTGTCTGTGTCTGACTCAAACCCAGTGGAGTCCTAAGGTGCATCTCTCAATTATGCCAGAGAGTCTAATGTTTGCTTATGCCAGTTTGTCATGGTCTGACAGGCTCAGACCATTGCACATTTTTTTATTATTTATTTAACCTTTCCTTTATCAGGGAGTCATACTTCAGGGTGAGAGGTTTCAGAAACCGCTGGGGGAGTTGGGTGATTGGTGGTTTTATTGTATGATTGAGCATTAAGATCGAGCATTGCATTAAGAGATGAATCCACCATTTCTTTGTGATCAAGCATTACAGATAGCTGTGGTTTTGACCAGTATATAAACTCAGCAAAAAAAGAAACGTCCTCTCACTGCTGAAAATAAACGCAGTTGACAAACTTAACATGTGTACATTTAAAAATATATATATTTCAACTTTATTTCACCAGGTAGGCCAGTTGAGAACAAGTTCAAGATAAAGCATAGCAGTGCGACAAAAACAACAACATAGAGTTACACATTAACAAACGTACAGTCAATAACACAAAATAAAATAAAAATAGCAATAATCTAATATTTGTATGAACATAACAAGATTCAACAACTGAGACCTAAATTGAACAAGTTCCACAGACATAAATGGAATAATGTGTCCCTGAAAAACGGGGGGGGGGGGGGGGGTCAAAATCAAAAGTAACAGTCAGTATCTGGTGTGGCCACCAGCTGCATTAAGTACTGCAGTGCATCTCCTCCTCGTGGACTGCACCAGATTTGACAGTTCTTACTGTGATATGCTACCCCACTCTTCCACCAAGGCACCTGCAAGTTCCCAGACATTTCTGGGGGGAATGGCCTTAGCCCTCACCCTCCGATCCAACAGGTCCCAGACGTGTTCAATGGGATTGAGACCCGGGCTCTTCGCTGGCCATGGCAGAACACTGACATTCCTCTCTTGCAGGAAATCACGCACAAAACGAGCAGTATGGCTGGTGGCATTGTCATGCTGGAGGGTCATGTCAGGATGAGCCTGCAGAAAGGGTACCACATGAGGGAGGAGGATGTCTTCCCTGTAACACACAGCGTTGAGATTGCCTGCAATGACAACAAGCTCAGTCCGATGATACTGTGACACACCGCCCCAGACCATGACGGACCCTCCACCTCCAAATCAATCCCGCTCCAGAGTACAGGCCTCGGTGTAACGCTCATTCCTTCGACGATAAACGCGAATCCGACCATCACCCCTGGTGAGACAAAACCGCAACTCGTCAGTAAAGAGCACTTTTTGCCAGTCCTGTCTGGTCCAGCGACGGTGGGTTTGTGCCCATAGGCGACGTTGTTGCCGGTGATGTCTGGTGAGGACCTGCCTTACAACAGGCCTACAAGCCCTCAGTCCAGCCTCTCTCAGCCTATTGCGGACAGTCTGAGCACTGATGGAGGGCTTGTGCATTCCTGGTGTAACTCGGGCAGTTGTTGTTGCCATCCTGTACCTGTCCCGCAGGTGTGATGTTGGGATGTATCAATCCTGTGCAGGTGTTGTTACACGTGGTCTGCCACTGCGAGGACGATCAGCTGTCCTTCCTGTCTCCCTGTAGCGCTGTATTAGGCGTCTGACTGTATGGACATTGCAATTTATTGCCCTGGCCACATCTGCAGTCCTCATGCCTCCTTGCAGCATGCCTAAGGCACGTCACGCAGATGAACAGGGACCCTTGGCATCTTTCTTTTGGTGTTTTTCAGAGTCAGTAGAAAGGCCTCTTTAGTGTCCTAGGTTTTCATAACTGTGACCTTAATTGCCTACCGTCTGTAAGCTGTTAGTGTCTTACTACTGACCGTTCCACAGGTGCATGTTCATTAATTGTTTATGGTTCATTGAACAAGCATGGGAAACAGTGTTTAAACCCTTTACAATGAAGATCTGTGAAGTTATTTCGATTTTTACGAATTATCTTTGAAAGACAGGGTCCTGAAAAAGGGACATTTCTTTTTTTGCTGAGTTTAGATACAAATAATGTCCTATCCCTGGATAGCAGGGTTGGGGAGTAACGGATTACATGTAAACCGTTACATGTAAGGGATTACAAAATAACGGTTACTGTAATCCTTTACATTACCAGCAAAAATATTGTAATCCAATTACAGATACGTTTGAAAACCTAGATGATGACTTTAAGGATTACTTTTAAATTCAGAAAGGATGTTTGCGGAAAAAGAAATCTTTGACATTTCTCTGTTTTCTCAATGACAATCAAATCAGCATTTATCTTTTGCTTATATAATAAACTTTAATATGCCTTAAGCATGTCAAAATATTACAAAACTTATCCCTTGCCTGGCCATTCAATCCTTTTTTTGTTGTTATTACGGTTGTATTTATTTTTTCATTTTTTCCACAAACAAACAAATAAATAAAAAATTGTACAGCATAAAAATATTGAGCATGACATCCAGACATATCCTCCAACACAGCACACATACACAGTCAAATATTATCTCACAAGCTACAATACAGATCTAAATGGATTCACAAGCAGAAGTCATCACCTCCCAGTCTTAGAAACATGTAAAATGTGTCCAGCTTCTAGAATTGTCATTTCTACCAGTGATCCTAGCAAGCATTTGTTCATAAGATGCTACCTCCAACATTAATTATATCCACTGTTTCAGAGAAGGAGTGGCATGAACCTACTCTAGCTGCTGTAACCATACCAACAGTGATCAGTGCAAATTCCTAATGTGTTACATTAGGTAACTCTGTTCTATCGCCCAAGAGACATATACTCTGTGAAACTGGAATTGTTAACCCCAACCATTCCTCCAAATATTTCAAAACATCCTTCTAGTAAGGTAGCACTAATGTACATTCCCATATTGTGAGTAAAACATGTCCCAGTGTCTTTCTGGCATGTTGGTCAGCCACATCTGATGAAGCCTTTTTGGGATCCAATAAAACCTATGTAGTATCTTATATTGAGGAAGTTTCCCCCTGGCTTCCCTTATGTTCCTCCCTGAGCTGGACAAGATCTTCAACCAGGTATCATCCTCAATTTCACACTTAAGGTCAACTTGACATATTGTTCTGAGGATATTACAGTCTTTACTCTGCAGATGACTAAATATTGAGCAAAACATGGCTGCTTTATGTTTGGGTAATTCCAAATACTCAGCTATTGGGTTCTTTCCTGGATTTTGTTGATAGCCGGTTAACAAACATTCTCTCAATTGTAAATATTTCCAGAAATATCCCTTGTCTCCCGCATCATATTTTTGTACCAAATCTGAGTATGACATTAAAACATCTTCATTGTTCAGATCACCTGTGGTATGAATTCCTTTCATTAGCCACTGTTTCCAGTACACAGACTTCTTTCCTATCCGTAGCCTAGGATAGTGCCACAATGATGAGTATCCTTGTTTTAGATGTGAAATGTCACATATCTTGTGTACTGTTCTCCACACCTCTTTTGAGTGTAACAAAATTGGTTTGGGAGTTTCAACAGACCTCTCCCCTGTAGGACTGTGTGACAGAATATCAACAGGGGTGAAAGGATAACTTAGTTCACGTTCTATTGTTATCCAATCCAAGCCAGCATCCCTTTTGCCCCAATGCTTCGCCAATTTAGCCATTTCAAATTATAAATTGTACAATGTAACATCTGGTAAAGCCTCCTACATCCCTTGGTGAGCACATCTTCTTCATATTTATCAATCCTGTTTTTTTTCCTGTCCCACCAGCAAGTTTGAAAAGCCAGGCTGAGTGGGTGGGGAGCTTATATTCATGAGCTCGCCTTGACTGACAGCTCTTTGAAATGTCTTTTTTTTCTCCTGTTTGGCATGTCTCTTGTGATGCGGTTCACAGCAGCACTGACGGATGTGTTGACATGACTACTGCGTCAGAGTTTTGAATGACCCTTTCTCCACCTTTTGTTCCATGCTGGCTGAAGACCTAGCTAGACAGTAACTAGATAACACCAGACAGATGAAAGGGGAGACATAAGTATCTTTGCCATAGATTAATAGGGTAAACTTTTAATTATATTTGCTGACAATCTACAGGCAAATTTTGTAGCTATATAAATCACGCCCCTCTACAAACACGCCTTCTCCGATGTTGGTTACAAGCCGGTACTTATTTAAATTAGGTAAGAGAATATCATTATGGTGATGTCACCCTATACCCTTAATAATCCCGACTCCTGAATCCAAGTAATTGACATGGGGGAGGAGAACAGTAACTTTATGATGAAACTTTATCAATGTAGAAGTAACAGTAATTTTTCATACTTCGGTCATAATACACTACATGGCCAAAAGTATCTGGATGCCCCTTCAAATCAGTGGATTTGGCTATTTCGGCCTCACCCGTTGCTGACAGGTGTATAAAATCGAGCACACAGCCATGCAATCTCCATAGACAAACATTTGCAGTAGAGTGGCCTGTACTGAAGAGGTCAGTGATGTGGCACTGTCATAGGATGCCACCTTTCCAACAAGTCAGTTTGTCAAATTTCTTCCCTGCTAGAACTGCTCCGGTGAACTGTAAGTGCTGTTATTGTGAAGTGGAAACGTCTAGGAGCAACAACGGCTCAGCGCGAAGTGCTAGGCCCCACAAGCCCACAGAACAGGACCGCCGAGTGCTGAAGCGGGTAGCGCATAGTGCTTAAAATTAATCTGTCCTCGGTTGCAACACTCACTGCTGAAATCCAAAATGACTCTGGAAGCAACTTCAGCACAATAAGTGTTCGTCGGGAGCTTCATGAAGTGGGTTTCCATGGGCGAGGAGCCGCACACAAGCCTAAAATCCCCATGCGCAATGCCAAGCGTCGGCTGGAGTGGTGTAAAGCTTGCCGCCATTGGACTCAGGAGCAGTGAAAACGCGTTCTCTGGAGTGATGAATCACTCTTCACCATCTGGCAGTCCGACAGACGAATCTGGGTTTGGCGGATGCCAGGAGAATGCTACCTGCCCCAATGCATAGTGCCAACTGTAAGGTTTGGTGGAATAATGGTCTGGGGCTGTTTTTCATGGTTCGGGCTATGCCCCTTAGTTCCAGTGACGGGAAATCTTAACACTACAGCATACAATGACATTCTAGACGATTCTGTGCTTCCAACTGGGGGGAAAGGCCCTTTCCTGTTTCAGCATGACTATGCCCCGTGCACAAATCGAGGTCCATGCAGATGGTTTGTCGAGATCGGTGTGGAAGAACTTGACTAGCCTGCACAGAGCCCTGACCTCAACCCCATCGAACACCTTTGGAATGATGACTGCGAGCCAGGCCTAATCGCCCAACATCAGTACCCGACCTCACTAATGCTCTTGTGCCTGAATAAAAGTCCCCGCAGCAATGTTCCAACATCTAGTGGAAAACCTTCCCAGAAGAGTGGAGGCTGTTATAGCAGCAAAGGGGGACAAACGCCATATTAATGCCCATGATTTTGAAATGAGCTGTTCGACAAGCAGATATACACATACCTTGATCTGGTTTCATACTAATATCATCAAATCATCAGATTTTGACTGATGGATGCATTTATATTTCAGCACAATAAGCACAATACAGCACAATAAACTAAGGAGATAATCGTGGACTTCAGGAAACAGCAGAGGGAGCACCCCCCTATCCACATCGACGGGACAGTAGTGGAGAAGGTGGAAAGTTTTAAGTTCCTTGGCGTACACATCACGGACAAACTGAAATGGTCCACCCACACAGACAGCGTGGTGAAGAAGGCACAACAGCGCCTCTTCAACCTCAGGAGGCTGAAGAAATTCGGCTTGTCACCAAAAACACTCACAAACTTCTACAGATGCACAATCGAGAGCATCCTGTCGGGCTGTATCACCGCCTGGTCCGGCAACTGCTCCGCCCACAACCGTAAGGCTCTCCAGAGGGTAGTGAGGACTGCATCACCGGGGGTAAACTATCTGCCCTCCAGGACACCTACACCACCCGATGTCACAGGAAGGCCAAAAAGATCATCAAGGACAACAACCATCCGAGCCACTGCCTGTTCACCCCGCTATCATCCAGAAGGCGAGGTCAGTACAGGTGCATCAAAGCTGGGACCGAGACTGAAAAACAGCTTCTATCTCAAGGCCATCAGACTGTTAAACAGCCACCACTAACATTGAGTGGCTGCTGCCAACATACTGACTTAAATCTCTAGCCACTTTAAATAATAGAAAATTGGATGTAACAAATGTATCACTAGCCACTTTAAACAATTTTGTATATAATGTTTACATATCCGACATTACTCATATCAAATGCGTACACTGTACTCTATACTGTAACGAATACGCTGAGGCAGAGTTAGAATCCAAGTGCGGAGGTTTATTAAGGGCAGATTCCGTGAACATAAACGATAAGGCAGGCAGAGGGTCAAAACCAGAGGAGCAGTCAGATCTGTCGTCATACAAGGGGATAATCCAAATGGCAGAGGTCAGTAGGCAGGCAAGAGATCTTAACAGTGACATCAGTTCAACAGGCTATGAAACGCTCGGTAAGGCAGGGTAACTGGCAATACTTCGCAAAGAGTCAAAGAATAGTTACAGGTTAAATAGTCAACCAGACAGGAAATTGGTGCAGAGGAAGCCAAGGGAAATGGAGCACAGTCAGTACTCAGGCGATGGCTCCCTCTGCTGGTTTGGCCTTACAGAACCCCCCTCTCTAAGAGCGACTCCTGGAGCTTGACGTGGGCGTCCCCGTGGTCGTGGTGCTGGTTGGTCAGGTCTGGCTCTATGAAAGTCCTCGATGAGAGATGGGTTCAAGATGTCCTTGGCCGCGACCCATGATCTCTCCTCCGGTCCATAACCCTCCCAGTCCACCAGATATTCGAGCCGACCCCCTCTTCGTCTGGAGTCTAATAACTCATTTACCAGATAAGCAAGAGTTCCTTCAAAGTCCAGTGGGGGTGGTGGTTCTGGTGTCTCATGGTTAGGGTCAGTGTGCGTATGGACCGGTTTGAGGAGGGATACATGGAAGGAGGGAGAGATACGGTAGTTAGCAGGAAGCTCCAATCGGTAAGTGACCTCATTAATTCGTTTGAGAATTTTAAAAGGGCCAACATACCTAGGGCTGAGCTTCCTGCTTGGTAGCCTGAGCTTGATGTCCTTGGTTGAGAGCCAGACCCGTTGTCCTGGTTGGTAGAGAGGATGTGGGCGACGTCGTCTGTTGGCCTGGAATTCCTGTGTTCTCACGGCCCGCTGGAGACGGATGCGTGCGCTTTCCCACACCCTCTCGCTGCGTCGAATCCAGTCATCCACTGCTGGGACGGAGGAAGGTTCGCCCGACCACGGGAACAAGGGAGGTTGGAACCCCAGGACGCACTGAAAGGGGGTTAGGCCTGTAGAGGTGTGTGTGAGAGAGTTCTGAGCGTATTCGACCCATGGTAGGAACTCGGACCATCGGTGTTGCTCTCGACTGCAGTAAGACCGTAGATATCTGCCGACCTCCTGATTGAGGCGTTCAACTTGGCCGTTAGCTTGTGGGTGATATCCTGACGTGAGACTCACATTGATATCCAACTTCTTGCAGAAAGCTCTCCATACTTGAGAGGTGAATTGTGTTCCCCGATCGCTGACGATATCTTCTGGAAGACCGTATACTCGGAAGACATGGTGGAACAGGGCTTGGGCAGTTTCCATGGCAGTGGGTAGTCCCTTTAATGGAATTAAACGACAAGACTTGGAGAAACGGTCAATAATCACTAGTATAGTGGTGTAACTGTCTGAGGGGGTAGATCTGTGACAAAGTCTATTGATAGGTGGGACCATGGTCGTTGTGGGATGGGTAGTGGTTTCAGGAGACCCGAGGGTAATTGTTTAGGTGTTTTGGATTGCGCACAGACGGGACAAGACTTGACATAAGCAGCTACCTCTGGAGCCATTGCAGGCCACCAAAACGAATTTTGGAGTAGTAATGTTCGAGAAATGCCTGGATGGCCTGCATTAAGGGAGGTATGGATCCATTGCATGATTCGTTGACGGAGGCATAGGGGTACATACTGTTTGTCAGAGGGGCAATGAGATGGTGGGGATTCATGTCTTTGTTCCTGTTGTAACTCTTCCATGATATCCCAGGACACTGGGGCTAGGATAACTGAGCGAGGGAGGATGGACTCGGATGAGCAATGTTCGGCGGGTAAGTCGTAACGTCGGGAGAGGGCATCGGCTTTACAGTTCTTACTGCCGGGGCGATAGGTTACGGTAAACTGAAACCGCGTGAAGAAGAGAGCCCAACGGGCTTGACGTGGATTCAGGCGTTTAGCTCCTTGAATATATTCCAAATTCTTGTGGTCTGTGATGATTTGGAAAGGATGGACCGCTCCTTCTAACCAATGTCGCCACTCCTCGATGGCTGCTTTCATTGACAGTAGTTCCTTGTTCCCCACATCGTAGTTACGTTCTGCTGCGGTTAGTTTCCTAGAAAAGAATGCACATGGATGTAGTTTTCCTGGTTGACCGGTTCTCTGTGAGAGCACTGCCCCGATTCCACAATCAGAGGCATCTACCTCTACTATAAACGGGAGATTGGGGTCTGGGTGTTTCAGAATGGGGGCAGATGTGAACCTTTCCTTCAGGTCAATAAAGGCATTGGTGGCTTCCTTA
>QNTS01001502.1:256459-274971 GCA_003317085.1 Hucho hucho
CCCGACATTGAGTGTGAGGGTTTTGGTTTGATGGGTGATCCCCTTTCCAATGAGTGTATCATCGATGGCCGTGATCTTGATAGATGGTTTACAAGGTTGAATGGGGATGTCGTACTTGGTGATTAGGTCCTTATTGATCAGATTCAGAGCGGCACCAGAATCAATCATAGCTGTTAACTCACAAGAGAAGGTGTCAGTCTTGAGAGTAATAGGCAAGGTAAAGGATTTATTACTGAGCAAGGAGAAATGTTCAATATTTACCCTGGTTATGGCTTGTGATTTGTGTGGACATCCTAGCCTGCCATGGCCTGCCTCTCCGCAGTAATAGCATAGGTGAAGTTGCTGACGTCTCTCTCTTTCCCCTTCAGATAGTCGGGAGACGTTGAGTTGCATGGGTTCATCGTGAGGGCGTGTCTCGATAGTGATAGGAATCGGTGAATTGCTCTGATTACCCCAACTGCTCTTGCGTTTAGGAGCTTGACTCATAAGGTTATCAATTTTAATTGCAAGAGTGATAAATTCAGAGAATGAGAAGTCCTCTCCCTTACATGCTAATTCAGTTTGTAGTTCAGTATTGAGACTACGGTGAAACATTGCCTTTAAAGCTATATCATTCCAACCACTCTGTGCAGCCAGTGTTCTAAATTCAATAGCATATTCGGCAGCTGTGCGGTTACCTTGTGCAATGTTCATGATTCGTGTGGACACGTCCTGGCCCCCGGCAGGGTATTCAAACACCTCACGAAGTTGTTGGATGAAATATTCCATTGAATAACGTAACCGTAAATCAGAGTCCCATACCGCCGCAGCCCATTCAATCGCTCTCCCCGTTAACAGCGTCATTAAGAACGCGCATTTCCCTTCTTCTGATTCAAATGCATCCCCTTGATGATCAAGGTAAAGCTGGATCTGACGAACGAAGCCCTTACATTGTTCGGCATTACCATTAAATTTATCAGGAAGGGCAAAGCTCACCGTTTTAGGGAGAGTTGGAGGGAGTGATTGGATGTAGCTCGTTAGATGTTCGTTGACCGATTGGAGCATGGTTAGTTGTTCCTGGTATCCCTTCAACACTTCGCTTTGATAAGCGAATGCAGCTTGAATGGAGTTTCCGCTGGATTCATGGGTGGCGAAGTATTCTGTAACGAATACGCTGAGGCAGAGTTAGAATCCATGTGCGGAGGTTTATTAAGGGCAGATTCCTTGAACATATATGATAAGGCAGGCAGAGGGTCAAAACCAGAGGAGCAGTTAGATCTGTCGTCATACAAGGGGATAATCCAAAAGGCAGAGGTCAGTAGGCAGGCAAGAGATCTTAACAGTGACATCAGTTCAACAGGCTATGAAACGCTTGGTAAGGCAGGGTAACTGGCAATACTTCGCAAAGAGTCAAAGAATAGTTACAGGTTAAATAGTCAACCAGACAGGAAATTGGTGCAGAGGAAGCCAAGGGAAATGGAGCACAGTCAGTACTCAGGCGATGGCTCCCTCTGCTGGTTTGGCCTTACATATACCATCTACTGAATCTTGCCTATGCCGTTCGGCCATCGACTCAAATCTCTAGCCACTTTAATAATTAAAAAATGGATGTAATAAATGTATCACTAGCCACTTTAAACGATGCCACTTATATAATGTTTACATATCCTACACTACTCATCTCACATAAACTGTACTATATACCATCTACTGCATCTTGCCTATGCCGGTCAGCCATCGCTCATCCATATATTTATATGTACATACTCGTATTCATTCCTTTACACTGTGTGTATAAGGTAGTTGTTGTGAAATTGTTAGATTGCTTGTTAGATATTACTGCATGGTCGGAACTAGAAGCACAAGCATTTCGCTACACTTGCATTAACATCTGCTAACCATGTGTATGTGACAAATACAATTTGATTTGATTTGATACATGTTTAAACATACTGTCGATGCATGTATACATGTTTTCCCCAAGGCCCTCTCCTCCTAGCCTTGGTACCAGTCTGTTTAGCTAACGTTCCACTCTTTGTACTCCGTATCATATACCAAAGACTGCAGAAAGGCCAGTCTGTTTAGCATGACAAGGAGTGGAATGATAACTAAACAGACCGGTACCCAGACTACCCACCAAGTGCCAGCAGAGTAACTGGAAACTAAGCTATTTTATTTCACCTCATTTCCATTCCCACCTAACGCCGTCACCACGGTAATATATCTGAGAGAGTGGATACCCCCAGATTAATCCTAGATCATCTCAAGGACAGCCGTGGGCCCTGCGATTGGCCCAGAGCAGAACACAAGGCTCGTCTGTGACCACGCGGCCACACCCACCTATCTTTCTGGAAATGCAGTAGAACGGGAGATGGTGCAGAAGTCCCCATCCCTGTCCCAGCCTAGCCTGCCCATCCCATTCCCAGTCAATGTCCCTGGGCCCATTTAAAGAAAGCAGTCAATATTCTTATCAAGACAAGCAGAAAGATCTGTCTGCGTCACCTGACTAGAGTGGGTGTGGCAGGCAGTCCCATGCAGCCACAGCTCCACACCTTGAACAGACGGCATTGTGTCTTTAGCACCCCGCCTCCCCTCCTTCCCTCCCTCTACCCTTTCACCACAGGGAGAGAAGGAGATTCCCTTTTTATGAACTGTGTGGTTTCTTTCTCTCTCTCTGATTGGTATTCTGGAGCAGTGGGCCTGTTCTGCAGTGTGGGTTTGTGAATGCTGGTGCCTGTCAGGGAGAGGAGAATCGCACTGCAGTGGCGGGTGGAGTGAGGACTGGGGAAGGGAGGGAAGGGGGAAGAGGCGGGAGTGTGAGGAGGTGGGGAACACATACAGTACTGTGCTTGCCAGGGAACCCTCTCTGGAATGACTATGTCACACTTTTATTTTAGAGGCGGAACTGATGTTGTACAGAAATGCTTCAGTATAATGATGATTCTCTGTGATCAAATTCGTCATTAAAAACAAGGAGCATGCGCGACTACATCTATGATACATATAGAAATAGAAGATTGTATTATTGATTACTTTCATAAAACACTAACTGATATGCTATCTGTTAGCCGATACAATGAGATAGAATGTCCCGACGTCGACTACAGGTAGATGAAAAATATGTCTAGTTTGAGAAGGCTCGTTTCCTTGCTTAAGTGGGTTGTGAAATGACATTGATAGAATAGTACGGTATGTGAGTACAAAAGTAGCCTTGAATCATGGCTGTGAAAAAGATGACCAATAATGGCTGTATAAAATAAATACTGACCTATGTTGAATGCAAAATAAAATGGAAAATTCTATTATTTTATTATAATACAATTGCTCAGAGTAATATATTTTTTTTCTCAAAAAGGTAGGGGTCAAAATAATTGACACCTCTAAAGATTCTTATAAACAAAGTAGTCAAAAGTTTAGTATTAGGTCCCATATTCCTAGCATGGATGCTACCATGATTACAAACAATCCTGAATGAATCCTGTTATTGGTAATAGTGAGAGGTTAGCATGTCTTGGGAGTATGATGTTTGACCCTCTGTAACTTTCTCACTCATCATTATTTACAATTCATTAAGGATTATCGGTAATCATGGAAGCATCCACATTAATGTAGAAGTGTTAAGAAACATTATATTCTTATTTACAGTAAAAGTGACTCCAAAATGACACAATACATTATTTATTATTCATTTCTATTGGGCACAAAACAATCTGAAACACAACCAAAAACAAACTGCAAATAGATCCACCGAGTTTGTAGAGTCACAAGCTTGATGTAGTCATTGCGTGCTAGGAATATGGGACCAAATACTAAACTTTTGACAACTTTAAGAATCTTTAGGGGTTTCAATCATTTTGACTCCTACCTTTTTGCAAAAAAGTATTACACTTTAAACAAAATGTCTTTCACTGAACAATTGTATTAGTATAAAATTATATAATTTCCCATTTCTTTTTGAGAATATAATATACAGTTGAAGTCGGAAGTTTACATACACTTTAGCCAAATACATTTAAACTCAGTTTTTCACAATTCCTGACATTTAATCCTAGTAAAAATTCCCTGTCGTGGGTCAGTTAGGATCACCACTTAATTTTAAGAATGTGAAATGTCAGAATAATAGTACAGAGAATGATTTATTTCAGCTTTTATTTCTTTCATCACATTCCCAGTGGGTCAGAAGTTTACATACACTCAATTAGTATTTGGTAGCATTGCCTTTAAATTGTTTAACTAGGGTCAAACGTTTTGGGTAGCCTTCCACAAGCTTCCCACAATTTTCTATAGGATTGAGGTCAGGGCTTTGAGACAGAACACGTCTCCTTCCTGAGCGGTATGACGGCTGCGTGGTCCCATGGTGTTTATACTTGCATACTATTGTTTGTACAGATGAACGTGGTACCTTCAGGCATTTGGAAATTGCTCCCAAGGGTGAACCAGACTTGTGGAGGTCTACAATTTTCTTTCTGGGGTATTGGCTGATTTCTTTTGATTTTCCCATGATGTCAAGCAAAGAGGCATTGAGTTTGAAGGTAGGTCTTGAAATACATCCACAGGTACACCTCCAATTGACTCAAATGATGTCAATTAGCCTATCGTAAACTTCTAAAGCCATGACATAATTTTCTGGAATTTACCAAGCTGTTTAAAGGCACAGTCAACTTAGTGTATGTTAACTTCTGACCCACTGGAATTGTGATAGAGTGAATTATGAGTGAAATAATCTGTCTGTTGGAAACATTACTTGTGTCATGCACAAAGTAGATGTCCAAACCGACTTGCCAAAACTATAGTTTGTTAACAAGAAATTTGTGGAATGGTTGAAAAACGAGCTTTAATGACTCCAACCTAAGTGTATGTAAACTTCTGACTTCAACTGTAGGTCCGTATTGAAATGAATTATTTTATACAGTCATTTTTGCTAATCTTTATCAAGGGTGTCAATAATTTCACACCTCACTGTATAACTTGGTATAGTTACGCAGGGAGTGACTGGTAAATGTTGGTGCAAATATACAGTACATTATTGTAGCCTATTTCTGCATGTTTTTAATGAGTACAAATTGTACATAAAAAATTATAATTATAATACATGGGACTTACATAGCAATTTTCAAGGACCCAAATTGTAAAAATGAACTGCAGCCATTGTATTATACCGTGCAAATATACTGTGTGTTATAAGGAAATAATTTGCGCTCTAAAATTCCCTTCAACCCAATCAGAAAGGAGTATTCAACAATGCCATGGTCTAAGCTAAAATAATACAGTGGTCCAGCTGCAGTAGGGGTGTTCCTGTTATGAACCTGGTCTGTTCATTCCCGTGGGTTAATGAGAATAGAGATGTTTCCTTTGTGTTTCCCCATCACTGTGTCACTAGACAATGCACCAGACAGGCACCAAGGAACCACAGAATGAACAGCCTGTTCTCAAGACAACGTTACAGGCAAACCTGGAAAAGACTTCAATGGATTTTCTCTGAGGGCTGGTTGAACCCAATTACACTTGAAGCAATAAATCCTACCACTGCAATTTCCCTGCCTGACCTGCCAGGTTTCCCCTTCTCTCTCTCTCTCTCTCTCTCTCTCTCTCTCTCTCTCTCTCTCTCTCTCTCTCTCTCTCTCTCTCTCTCTCTCTCTCTCTCTCTCTCTCTCTCTCACACTTGCTTGTTCTTTTTTTCCTCTTTTGCTCTCTCGTTATAGCACTTTCCACACAACCTTCATCTCCCTACCTTTCCTCCTCCTCCTCAACTGCCGCTCTCCCTTTCCCCTTTCTTCTTCCCCCTCTCAGTATCCCTTTGTCATCCTCATCTCTCTCTCTCCTTCCCACCTCTCTCTCTCTCTCTCTCTCTCTCTCTCTCTCTCTCTCTCTCTATCCTTCCCACCTCTCCCTCTCCTTACCATCTCTCTCTCTCTCTCAATTCAATTCAATTCAATTCAAGGGGCTTTATTGGCATGGGAAACATTTTCTTGTGGCAACAGGTCACAAATCTTGCTGCTGTGATGGCACACTGTGGTATTTCACCCAGTAGATATGGGAGATTATCACGATCGTGTTTGTTTTCAAATTCTTTGTGGATCTGTGTAATCTGAGGGAAATATGTGTCTCTAATATGGTCATACATTGGGCAGGAGGTTAAGAAGTGCAGCTCAGTTTCCACCTCATTTTGTCTGCCTACGGCGGTCTTTCTCAATAGCAAGTCTGTACATAGTCAAAGCTTTCCTTAAATTTGGGTCAGTCACAGTGGTCAGGTATTCTGCCACTGTGTACTCTCTGTTTAGGGCCAAATAGCATTCTAGTTTGCTCTGTTTTTTTGTTAATTCTTTCCAATGTGTCAAGTAATTATCTTTTTGTTTTCTCATGATTTGGTTGGGTCTAATTGTGTTGCTGTCCTGGGGCTCTGTGGGGTGTGTTTGTGTTTGTGAACAGAGCCCCAGGACCAGATTGCTTAGGGGACTCTTCTCCAGGTTAATCTCACTGTAGGTGATGGCTTTGTTATGGAAGGTTTGGGAATCACTTCCTTTTAGGTGGTTGTAGAATTTAACGGCTATTTTCTGGATTTTGATAATTAGCGGGTATCGGCCTAATTCTGCTCTGCATGCATTATTTGGTGTTCTACGATATTTTTGCAGAATTCTGCATGCAGAATCTCAATTTGGTGTTTGTCCCATTTTGTGAATTTTTGGTAGTTGAGCAGACCCCAGACCTCACTACCATAAAGGGCAATAGTTTCTATAACTGATTCAAGTGTTTTTTTCCAGATCCTAATTGGTATGTCGGATTTTATGTTCCTTTGATGGCATAGAATGCCCTTGCCTTGTCTCTCAGATCGTTCACAGCTTTATGGAAGTTACCTGTGGCGCTGATGTTTAGGCCAAGGTATGTATAGTTTTTTGTATGCTCTAAGGTGTCTACGTAGAATTTGTATTTGTAGTCCTGGCAACTGGACCTTTTTTGGAACACCATTCTTTTGGTCTTATTCTCTCACTCCTTTCCACCTATCTCTCTCTTTTTTCCCTCTCCCATCTCCAACTCTCCCCTCCCCCCTCCATTTCTCTGCTCCCTTCCCCCTTTTCCCATTGGGCTGTGGCACATAGCTCCTTGCCCTCTCCCTGGCTCTGACTGGCTGTTTACCAGTAACCACCTGTGGGAACAGAACAGACACATCAAGACACATTAACTATTAACCAGCATGGAAACAGCTGAAGATAAAACCATGCTCATAAGAACTCCTCATTGTCTTGTAATGTGGGTGTGTATTGTCACAGGTCGCACTGTAACATTTCAAAGCGCTGAGAACTCCTATTGATAAAAAAATGCAGACATATCGTCATATTAGTCATTTGTGTGCATTTTAATTAAAAGAGGATAGTGATATAGATGTAATTCCAGTTCTAACTGATATTACTTAAATCTAAAGATTTTTTTTATGATAGTTTGATGAATGGTTCACAATAGAGATTTGGAAGCGATTTGAGCAGTCATCAATCACATATCAACAGGAGAGGGATGGGTAGCTACATCATACCAATATTTAGATCAAACTCCTTCTTCATGAGACGCTGATGAATCACTGGAGTGAGGATTTAGTATCCCTGTTACAGAGGCTCTCCCACACACAAACACACACAACCAATTTAATAAATTTCTTCATTTTCTGCACTAATGTGTTATCATTTACACACGGTGTCACGTTTATTTTGTCTTAGTATGCCTCTATTTCGAGAGAAAAAAAACTTCCTTGACAGAATCATTATTTTCCTCTTCAACTGTGCATTTGACAGTTCTTACTTTCACCACTAGAGGGCGATCAGACGATTTTTGGGGGTCTGTACTCCCAAAGTTGTTGACTGTTTTTGTGCTTGCCAGTTAGCTAACAGTTCTCAGCTGTTAGCAGCCGACCTCCAGGACCATGGCTAGCTGTTTCTTACATGGTGACCAAACCAGCTCCGCGCGTGCGCCATCGTGTGCATGTTGATTTTGACTATCCCCACCAGACTCATTCATGACACGCAGGTTAAAATACCAAAACCAACTGTGAACCAATTATATTAATTTGGGGACAGGTCCGAACACACATGACACATTAATGGACATTTAACTAGCTTGCTGTTGCTAGGGAGATAAACATTGGGCTGTTATTTTACCTGAATTTGTACAAATTTTGAGTCTTACAAAATTGTATGTTTTCTTCTTTGACAATGAATCCACATATAAAACCGAGTTAGTTTTCTTTGATTAATCTCTTCTCGTTCATCTTTCTTCTTCTTCTTCTGTGGATTTTATATGGCTGTTGGCAACCAACTTTAAGGTGCATTAACATCATCAACTGGACTGGAGTGTGGACCTTGTTCATCTTTCAATCACCCAAGGGTATATGTGTGGAAAAACAATGAGTAGATGGGAGAGGCGGTTTAAAATAAAACCAAGTTCTATTTTAGCGCCTGGCTACGCAGACGCCCTTTGACGTGCGCGAGCAGTTTGGATGAAATTATTGAATAACATGCATGCCTATATTTATTATGCAACGCTTGCACATTCAACGCGGACAGTGTGGTCAGCATGTTCCTCGATGATTTCCGTCATTTTTTCGAGTCATTACTGAATTATTTAATGTAACAAATCAAACATTAATCCTCGTAAACAGCGTTTATTTGAAACAGGTTTTTATTTGCTGAAATATGCACTGTTGCACGGCTATTAAAAGGGACGGACGGCTATTTGAGACTGAGTTTAATTGAAGTTTTACGGTAGTCAGGTTAACACCTAGCTAACCATGGAGCAGTGGAACTATCTTTCGGCTATCACAAATTAGAATAGATAATGGAAAACAATGAGGGCAAAAAGGCTATATAGACATGTATTTCTCAT
Source organism: Hucho hucho (assembly GCA_003317085.1). Taxonomy (NCBI): domain Eukaryota; kingdom Metazoa; phylum Chordata; class Actinopteri; order Salmoniformes; family Salmonidae; genus Hucho; species Hucho hucho. Next base: position 265,310 of record QNTS01001502.1, read on the forward strand.
AGGGATGCCTCATCATAGGCTCAGCCTTAGAGCCCAGTGTCAGACTTTATTTGGCTAGTCCGGATGGTCATACTATAAACAAACTATCTGTTGATAAGCAACTGCTTGCTAAGGTTGGGGTTAGGTTTAGAATAAGGGCTTGGGGTTCGGGCTAGGGTTAGTGGATAGTTAGTAGAAGTGTTACTGATCATCTGTAGAGCCTCTATCTAAATAAAGTGTTTCCGAACCCAGTGTCAGAGATCACTAGATGTTAGGAGCTGCAGCATCACCACCAACACCACCACCACCAACATGTCCTTCTCCTCAACAGGAATACTTAAGAGACTCACTAACACCTGCATATTTAATAGGGCCTCTTTTCAACACCTATTTTTATCAGCTGGGTTGAATAATTCAGTGCATACTTCAACTGTTCAGTTCTGTTCTGTTTGAGCTGTGTGTGCGTGTGTGCGTACGTGAGTGAGTGGAGCCCTCCACTGAACAGAGAGTCAAGAACGAAACCGTCTGTTTTCATCTGTCAGTTATGTACTATTATGTTCTGTAAAAAAGCCCTCCTACAATGAAAATAATCTAATCTTTTTGTGTGGCCATGTTCACTTCGGCTTGTCAAGAGCGTGGGAAAGAGTATTGTTTTTTAATCTTTAATTTCAGAGGCTTTTCGTCATCGCCCCACAGATTTATGATGAATAGGAGAGAAATTACTGGGTGCGCGTGTGTGTGTGTGTGTCTCCTGAAGTTGGTCCATTCAAAATTAATTAAACATTATATTATCATATGCCCTCTTCTAACAATGGTGCATCACCTCAAATCATTCTCCACAAGGTCAGTTGTTGAATTACAATGAGAGCGAGAGAGAGAGAGAGAGAGAGAGAGAGAGAGAGAGAGAGAGAGAGAGAGAGAGCAACAACCAAGACCTCCGAGACCAACACTTGATTTGTAATCAAACAGCACAATCAAGGAAGTAGTCCCTCTTCATCAGCCTATGTTCTTTCATGGCAACAGCTGGCATGACAACAGCTGATACCTGCATACAGTTGCCAGCAAGTACGTTTCTAGTTGGCACCGCTGCACTTCAAAGTGTTGCCTTGTAACGTTTGATTAAACACCAGTTATGACAGCAGCATCACATCACTGAGCTTTGAGCTCCAGAAAGAGGCAGTGAACAGTCACATTTACCCTGCAGCTCTGAGCTGTAGAAAGAGGCAGTGAACAGTCACATTTACCCTGCAGCTCTAAGCTCCAGAAAGAGGCAGTGAACAGTCACATTTACCCTGCAGTTAAGAGTTCCGAAAGAGGCAGTGAGCAGTCACATTTACCCATCAGTTAAGAGTTCCGGAAAGAGGCAGTGAACAGTCACATTTACCCATCAGTTAAGAGTTCCGGAAAGAGGCAGTGAACAGTCACATTTACCCTGCAGTTAAGAGTTCCGGAAAGAGGCAGTGAGCAGTCACATTTACCCATCAGTTAAGAGTTCCGGAAAGAGGCAGTGAGCAGTCACATTTACCCTGCAGTTACGAGTTCCGGAAAGAGGCAGTGAACAGTCACATTTACCCTGCAGTTAAGAGTTCCCAGAAAGAGGCAGTGAGCAGTCACATTTACCCTGCAGCTCTGAGCTCCAGAAAGAGGCAGTGAACAGTCACATTTACCCTGCAGCTCTGAGCTCCAGAAAGAGGCAGTGAACAGTCACTGTTACTAGTTTGACTGGGCCTTTAGGTTCTTATCTAAGTCACCCTGTTGCTGCCTCAGCTTCATGTTGCTGTATGACTGTGGAGAAAGCGACACACCATGAATATGTTAAGGAGCTATGAAAGACCTTTATTAGCTGGCTGTTGCTGACCGCAAAGACAGGATAGGCCTGTGAGTTGTGATAGTGAACCTGTAAGTGTGTGTGTGTGCATACAGTGCATTCGGAAAATATTCAGAACCCTTGACTTTTTCTACATTTTGTTACATTACAGCCTTATTCTAAAATGGATTCAATTGCTTTTTTTCCCTCTTCAGTCCTCTTGGCTATGATGCTACAAGCTTGGTACACCTGTATTTGGGGAGTTTCTCCCATTCTTCTCTGCAGATCCTCTCAAGCTCTGTCAGGTTGGATGGGGAGCATCGCTGCACAGCTATTTTCAGGTCTCTCCAGAGATGTTCAATCAGGTTCAAGTCTGGGCTCTGGCTGGGCCACTCAAGGACATTCAGAGACTTGTCCCGAAGCCACTCCTGCGTTGTCTTGGCTGTGTGTTTAGGGTCGTTGTCCTGTTGGAAGGTGAACCTTCGCCCCAGTCTGTGGTCCTGAGCGCTCTGGAGCAGGTTTTCATCAAGGATCTCTCTGTACTTTGCACCGTTCATCTTTCCCTCAATCCTGACTAGTCTCCGGGTCCCTGAAAAACATCCCCACAGCATGATGCTGTCACCACCATGCTTCACCGTAGGGATGGTGACAGGTTTCCTCCAGATGTGGCACTTGGCATTTAGGCCAAAGAGTTCAATCTTGTTTTCATCAGACCAGAGAATCTTGTTTCTCAAGGTCTGAGAGTCCTTTAGGTGCCTTTTGGCAAACACCAAGTGGGCTGTCATCTGCCTTTTACTGAGGAGTGGCTTCCATCTACCATAAAGGCCTGATTGGTGGAGTGCTGCAGAGATAGTTGTCCTTCTGGAAGATTCTCCCATCTCCACAGAGGAACTCTGGAGCTCTGTCAGAGTGACAATCGTTGCCAGCAAATGGCTTGGTTTTCACTCTGACTTGCACTTTCAACTGTGGGACCTTATATAGACAGGTGTGTGCCTTTCCAAATCATGTCCAATCAATAAAATTTACCACATGTGGACTCCAATCAAGTTGTAGAAACATTTCAAGGATGATCAATGGAAACAGGATGCACCTAAGCTCAATGTCTCATAGCAAAGGGTCTGAATACTTATGTAAATAAGGTATTTTTGTTTTTATTTTTCTATAAATTCCTGTTTTGGCTTTGTCAATTTGGGGTATTGTGTGTGGATTAATAAGGAAACTGTTTTATTTGATCAATTTTATAATAAGGCTGTAAAGCAACAATGTGGAAAAAGTCAAGGGGCCTGAATACTTTTCGAATGCACTGTATAATGCATGTGAAGACCTATGGATATGTGTGCCTATGCATGTGTGGATTTGTGTATAAGAGACAGATGGCTCAAGCACTATCTATCATCTGCATGTGTGTGCTGTAGTGTTGGGTTGTTCTCTGCGTCACTCCAGGCCTGGCGCTGTGGAACCCGATGGTAAACAGGGTGAAATGCCAAGACAACAGGCCATGCAGTCACTGAGCAACAGAGAGACATAACAGGAAACCTGTGGCACTGCAGTATCTCTCCAAAGTAGGCACACACACACGCACACACACACCAGCCGCACAGTATTTCTGTCATGTTCTGTTACCTCTCAGTCAATCAACCCACACTTCATGCTGTCGTGACTAACTAAACAATAGTACCCATTGCCCACCAAAATACACTACATCAATATCCCCAATATACAGCAATGCAGCACTCTGGCAATCTACTGTATCTCAAACAAACAAATTACATTCAAAACACTTAGTTGGTTTTGTGAAATGAGATACTTGTTATGCTGATGTGATGTGAAATGTGAATGTCTCAAGTGGCCACATTGGCTGTTTTAACACATGATCATAAACTGATTAGCAGTCTGACATCGAGGACTACCAATCTGGATTTCTGGAGGGCAGTTGGGAGAAACGGGAATGCAGGTGCGCATGCACACTCACACACACACTCACTCACTCACTCAGTCACTCACTCGCATACTCACACACGCATACTCACACACACACGCATACACACTCACACACTCTCACACTCTCACACACACACACTCACACACACAGTGGATAGGAGAGAGGGAGGTGAGGGAACACGCAGCATAGCAGTCCACTGTAGCACATCATAGAATGGAAACGCTAGTATGCAACAACATACAGTATTTTATATTTGTATTTATTAAGGATCCCCATTATCTTCTGCCAAGGCAACAGCCACTCTTCCTGGGGTCCAACAACATTAAGGCAGTTATATACAATTTAAAATATTACATTATATTATATTTCCTAACACTTTTCACAACACATTAAGTGTGTGTCCTCAGACTGCTGAGATGAGAACGGCTCATAATAATGGCCAGAACAGAGCAAATGGAGTGGCATCAAACACAAGGAAACCATGTGTTTGATACCATTCCACTAATTCCGCTCCAGCCATTACCACGAGCCTATCCTCCCCAATTAAGGTGCCACCAACCTCCTGTGAAATCCATGTGTACGTGTGTGTAGAGTGTGTGCCTTATCATGTGTACAGTAGGAGGGTAGGAGGGTAGGGGGGATAGGTGGGTAGGGAAGTAGCAGGGTAGGTGAGTAGGAGGGTAAGGGGGTAGGTGGGTAGGTGAGTAGGAGGGTAGGGGGGTAGGTGGTAGGAGGGTAGGTGGGTAGGAGGGTAGGTGGGTAGGAGGGTGGGGGGTAGAAGGGTAGGGGGTAGGTGGGTAGGAGGGTAGGTGGGTAGGAGGGTGGGGGGTTAGGGGTCTAGGTGGGTTGGAGGGTCGGAGGGTAGGGTAGGTATGGAACATGAAGTAAGAATATTTAATCACTCCATCTAAATCCTAAATGGCACCCTATTCCCTACATAGTGCACTACTTTTGATCAGTTCTCTGCCAAAGCCTATAATTTTCTCCAACTGTCTTGTTCCATTAGTGCATGAGGCCTGAGTCATGTTGATATTGACCCTCTCTTGACGAGGATTCATTAACTACATTAGAACACAGCCAGGGCTCTCTCCTCCATGCTAGACCGTGACAGCCATGGTTCAACTAGTCATGTCTGACTAAGAGCTCTGGATAATGGATGTGCTGCTTTATCTGCACTGTTATGTTGCCTGGGATTTAAAGGTACAATCAGTGATGTTGCTGTACCAATGTTCAATTTGTAATTTCAGTTGATTCTTGAAGAGTTTAATTTATAAATTCATCTTGAGCTTAGTACAACTGTCTTAGCCCATCATAACCCAAATATAAGAAGGATATTGAAAACCAAGTGGTGGAGCTACTGCTGAAAAACAAATCACAGATTGTGGTTTTTAGAGATGTAATAGTATGCTAGATGGAGGATTGTTCTCCCCAGCAATGTCGGCGATAAATCAAACCAAATGTTGTGACGTGCCGAATACAACAGGTGTAGACTTTACCATGAAATGCTTACTTCCAAGCCCTTTCCCAACAGTACAGAGTTAAAAAGTAAGAAACTTTTGAAAAAAATTCAAAAGGACATAGTAACACTAAACAATAATGAGGCAAAATACAAGGAGTACCAGTACTGAGTCAATATGCAGGTAATGAGGTAGTTGAGGTAATTGAGGTAATATGTACATGTAGGTAGGGGAAAAAGTCACTAGGCAATAATGATATATAATAAGCAGAATAGCAGCAGCGTGTGTGAAAGTGTGTCTATCTATGTGTGAGTGTGTGTGTGGCGTCAATATGAGTGTGTTTTTTGTGTATGGTGTGTGTGTGTGTGTGTGTGTGTGTGTGGGAGTGTCAGTGTAGTATATGTGAGTTTGTGGGTAGAGTCCAGTGAGAGAGCATAGAGCCAGTGCAAGAGAGTCTGTGCAAATAAAAAGGGGGTAGCCATTTTAATAACAGTTCTGCAGTCTTATGGCTTGGGGGTAGAAGCTGTTCACGAGCCTTTTGGTCCCAGATTTGTCGCTCCGGTACCCCTTTTCCGTGCGGTAGAAGAGAGAACAGTCTAAGACTTGGGTGGTTGGAGTATTTGACCATTTGTAGGGCTTTCCTCTGACACCGCTTGGTATGGAGGTCCTGGATGGCAGGGAGGTCGGCCCCAGTGATGTACTGGGCTGTACGCACTACCCTCCTTATGGTCAGATGCCAAGCAGTTGCCATGCCAAGCGGTGATGCAGCCAGTCAATGCTCTCAATCGTCCAGCTGTAGAACTTTGAGGATCTGAGGGCCCATGCCAAATCTTTTCAGACTCCTAAAGGGGAAGAGTCATTGTCATTGTCATTCCCTCTTCACTACTGTGTTGGTGTGTTTGGACACTGAGGAACTTCAAGCTCTTGACTCACTCCACTTCAGCCCCGTCGATGTGAATGGGGGCGTGCTCGGCCCTCCTTTTCCTGTAGTCCACAATCAACTTCTTTGTCTTGCTGACATTGAGGGAGAGGTTGTTGTCCTGGCACCACACTTCCAGGTCTCGGACCTCCTCCCTATAGACTGTCTACTTGGTGTCTGTGATCAGGCCTACCACCGTTGTGTTGTTGGCAAACTTAATGATGGTGTTGGAGTTGTGCGCGGCCATGCAGTCGTGGGTGAACAGGGAGTACAGGAGGGGATTAAGCACTTACCCCTGAGGGGCCCCTGTGTTGAAGGTCAGTGTGGCAGATGTGTTGTTGCCTACCCTCACCACCTGGGGGCAGTCCATCAGGAAGCCCAGGATCCAGTTGCACAGGGAGGTGTTCAGTCCCAGGTGTTCAGTCCCAGGGTCCTTAGGTGTTGAACACTGAGCTGTAGTCTGTGAACAGCATTCTCACGTAGGTGTAAATTTGGCCAGGTGGGAAAGGGAAGTTTGGAGTGCAATAGAGATTGCGTCATCTGTGGATCTGTTGGGGCAGTATGCGATTGAAGTGGGTCGAGGATGTCTGGGATGATGGTGTTGATTTGGGCCATGAACAGCCTTTCAAAGCATTTCATGGCTATAAATGTCAGTGCTACAGGGCGTTAGTCATTTAGACAAGTTACCTTGACGTTCTTGGGCACAGGGACTATGGTGGTCTGTTTGAAGCATGTTGGTATTACAGACTGGGTCAGGGACAGGTTGAAAATATCCGGGTAATCCATCTGGCCCTTGTGAATGTTAACCTGTTTAAAGGTCTCACATTGGCTACGGAGAGCTTGATCACACAGTCGTCCAGAACAGCTTGTGCTCTCATGCATGGTTCAGTGTTGCTTGTTCAGCCACGACTCAGAGAAACATAGGATATTACAGTTCTTCAGATCACGTTGATAGGATAGTCTCGTTCGGAGCTCGTCCAGCTTATTCTCCAGGGATTGCACGTTCGCCAATAGAACGGAGGGCAGAGGCGGTTTATCCACGCGCCGACATAGTCTTGTCAGGTATCCCGCACGCCTACCTCTATAATGCCTCCTCTTCCTGGGAATTGGGCCTAGTCCGGGATGAGCAAGATGTCATTCGCCTCCGACTCATTGAAGTAGAAATCCTCATCCAAATTGAGGTTGGTGATTGCTGTTCTGATGTCCAAGAGCTCTTTTCGGTCGTAGGAAATGATGGCGGAAACATTATGTACAAAAACAGTTAAGATCAGTAGAAAAGTGATAATAAAAATAGCACAATTGGTCAGGAGCCCGTAAAATGGCTGCTATTCCCTCCATCACCATTACAATCAAGGAATGTTATGTAACAGAAAAGAGACACGTCTTCACTAAAAGCCAAACTGTGTGTGTGTGTGTGTGTGTGTGTGTGCGTGCAAATGCGTCCATGTGTTACTCTGCAGTAATGAACCCCGTTATGAAAATACTTCTAACGGTTGACTACTGTAAAACTCTCTCGATGTCTCTCTGGGAGTTTGTGTGGTAAGGCGACCGGGGTTCATTACCAGGGTAAGGCGACCGGAAACATGTTTGAATACAAACAGTGTAGCTATTCCCTCCGCAAGGCAATCAAACAAGCTAAGCGTCAATATAGAGACAAAGTAGAGTCACAATTCAACGGCTCAGACACAAGAGGAATGTGGCAGGGTCTACAGTCAATCACGGACTACAATACCAGCCCCGTCGCGGACCATGACGTCCTGCTCCCAGACAAACTAAACAACTTCTTTGCTCGCTTTGAGGACAATACAGTGCCACCGACACGGCCCGCTACCAAAACCTGCGGGCTCACCTTCACCGCAGCCAATGTGAGAAAAACATGTAAATGTGTTAACCCTCGCAAGGCTGCCGGCCCAGATGGCATCCCTGGCCGTGTCCTCAGAGCATGCGCAGACCAGCTGGCTGGTGTGTTTACGGACATATTCAATCAGTCCTTATCCCAGTCTGCTGTTCCCACATGCTTCAAGAGGGCCACCATTGTTCCTGTTCCCAAGATAGCTAAGGTGACTGAGCTAAATGACTATCGCCCCGTAGCACTCACTTCCGTCATCATGAAGTGCTTTGAGAGATTAGTCAAGGATCATATCACCTCCATCCTACCAGACACCCTGGACCCACTCCAATTTGCTTACCGTCCCAATAGGTCCACAGACGACGCAATCGCAATCACACTGCATACTGCCCTAACCCATCTGGACAAGAGGAATACTTATGTAAGAATGCTGTTCATCGACTACAGCTCAGCATTTAACACCATAGTTCCCTCCAAGCTCGTCATTAAGCTCGAGACCCTGGGTCTCGACCCAGCCCTGTGCAACTGGGTCCTGGACTTCCTGACGGGCCGGTCCCAGGTGGTGAGGGTAGGAAACAACATCTCCACCCCGCTGATCCTCAACACTGGGGCCCCACAAGGGTGCGTTCTCAGCCCTCTCCTGTACTCCCTGTTTACCCATGACTGCGTGGCCAAGCACGCATCCAACTCAATCATCAAGTTTGCTGACGACACTACAGTGGTAGGCTTGATTACCAACAACGACGAGACGGCCTACAGAGAGGAGGTGAGGGCCCTCGGAGTGTGGTGTCAGGAAAATAACCTCTCACTCAATGTCAGCAAAACAAAGGAGATGATCGTGGACTTCAGGAAACAGGAGAGGGAGCACCCCCCTATCCACATCGAGGGGACAGTAGTGGAGAAGGTGGAAAGTTTTAAGTTCCTCGGCGTACACATCACGGACAAACTGAATTGGTCCACCCACACAGACAGCGTGGTGAAGAAGGCGCAACAGCGCCTCTTCAACCTCAGGAGGCTGAAGAAATTCGGCTTGTCACCAAAATCACTCACAAACTTTTACAGATGCACAATCGAGAGCATCCTGTCGGGCTGTATCACCGCCTGGTACGGCAACTGCTCCGCCCACAACCGTAAGGCTCTCCAGAGGGTAGTGAGGACTGCACAGCGCATCACCGGGGGTAAACTACCTGCCCTCCAGGACACCTACACCACCCGATGTCACAGAAAGGCCAAAAAGATCATCAAGGACAACAACCACCCGAGCCACTGCCTGTTCACCCCGCTATCATCCAGAAGGCGAGGTCAGTACAGGTGCATCAAAGCTGGGACCGAGAGACTGAAAAACAGCTTCTACCTCAAGGCCATCAGACTGTTAAACAGCCATCACTAACATTGAGTGGCTGCTGCCAACATACTGACTTAAATCTCTAGCCACTTTAAACATAGGAATTGGATGTAACAAATGTATCACTAGCCACTTTAAACAATTTTGTATATAATGTTTACGTATCCGACATACTCATATCAAATGTATACACTGTACTCTAAACCATCTACTGTATCTTGCCTATGCCGTTCGGCCATCGACCCAAATCTCTAGCCACTTTAATAATTATAATTGGATGAAATAATGTATCACTAGCCACTTTAAACAATGCCATTTATATAATGTTTACATATCCTACATTACTCATCTCATATATATATAT
>QNTS01001502.1:292357-307109 GCA_003317085.1 Hucho hucho
TATCAAAATCAAAATCAAATCAAATTTTATTTGTCACATACACATGGTTAGCAGATGTTAATGCGAGTGTAGCGAAATGCTTGTGCTTCTAGTTCCGACCATGCAGTAGTATCTAACAAGTAATCTAACAAATTCACAACAACTACCTTATACACACAAGAGTAAAGGAATGAATACGAGTATGTACATATAAATATATGGATGAGCGATGGCTGACCGGCATAGGCAAGATGCAGTAGATGGTATGGAGTACAGTATATACACATATATATATATATATATATATATGAGATGAGTAATGTAGGATATGTAAACATTATATAAATGGCATTGTTTAAAGTGGCTAGTGATACATTATTTCATCCAATTATAATTGTGGAATCATAGATGCCGTTGGAATATAGATGCCATTGGAATATAGATGCCATTAGAACATGGTTGACATTGGAATTTGGATGCCATTGGAATATAGATGCCATTGGAATATGGTTGCCATTGGAATTTGGATGCCTTTGGAATATAGATACCATTGCAGAACTAAGCAGGCATGTGTACCACCAGACTCTTTCTGCAATCAACCTCTCTAGCTACATTGGAATGAGACAGGGACTAAGGCTACATTAGAGACATACATAATAATTGCTATAGAAATGACTGAAGGGGCTGAGAACCCTTGAATGTTTTAGCTGTCCTTTATAGTTCACTGAGACCATCTATAGCCTGCAGATTTTCTTTCTTAGCCACCAGAGGCCTGTGTGTATGATCTAATATGGAGAATCAGGGGTGCAAAGGGAGGTAGAGCGAGAAGTTCCAACTAAGACAGTTTTAGCTGTAGGACAACTCTGTTGTTTCTGGCCCATGGTGAATTTAAGTGAATTGGTCTGCTATCCCTGCTGTTTCCTCATGTGGTTGTAGATACATCATTAGGACAAACCAAGAGGCGATGCATGACTCTCAGTCTGTGTTCTAATTGGCTCCCTATTCCCTATGTAGTGCCATACTTTTGACCTGGGCATAGGTCACTGGTTAAAAATATTGCACTACATAGCGTTCTTAGTGTCTAACAAGCTTTCTCTGCCCTTAACCTTGTTCTGAACACCTCCAAAACAAAGGTCATGTGGCTTGGTAAGAGGAATGCCCCTCTCCCCACCGGTGTGATTACTACCTCTGAGGGTTTAGAGCTTGAGGTAGTCACCTCATACAAGTACTTGGGAGTATGGCTAGACAGTACACTGTCCTCTCAGCACATATCAAAGGCTAAGGTTAAATCTAGACTTGGTTTCCTCTATCGTAATCGCTGCTCTTTCACCCCAGCTGCCAAACCAACCCTGATTCAGATGACCGTCCTACCCATGCTAGATTACGGAGATGTACTTTATAGATAGGCAGGTAAGGGTGCTCTCGAGCGGCTAGATGTTCTTTACCATTCAACCATCAGATTGGCCACCAATGCTCCTTATAGGACACATCCCTCCACTCTATACTCCTCTGTAAACTGGTCATCTCTGTATACCAGTCGCAAGACCCACTGGTTGATGCTTATTTATAAAACCCTCTTAGGCCTCACTCCCCCCTATCTGAGATATCTACTGCAGCCCTCATTCTCCACATACAACACCTGTTCTGCCAGGCAAATCAAATCAAGTCACATTTTATTGGTCACATACACATGGTTAGCAGATGTTAATGGGAGTGTAGCGAAATGCTTGTGCTTCTAGTTCCGACAGTGCAGTAATATCTAACAAGCAATCTAACAATTCCCCAACAACTACCTTATACACACAAGTCTAAAGGGGTGAATGAGAATATGTACATATAAATATATGGATGAGTGATGGCCGAGCGGCATAGGCAAGGTGCAATGGATGGTATAAAATACAGTATATGCATACGATATGAGTAATGTAAGATATGTAAACATTATTAAAGTGGCATTATTTAAAGTGATCCATTTAATAAAGTAGCCAGTGATTGGGTCTCAATGTAGGCAGTCACATTCTGTTAAAGGTTCCCAAAGCACACACATCCCTGGGTCGCTCCTCTTCTCAGTTCGCTGCAGCTAGCAACTGGAATGAGTTGCAACAAACACTCAAACTGGACAGTTTTATCTTCGTCTCTTCATTCAAAGACTCAATCATGGACACTTTTACTGACAGTTGTGGCTGCTTTGCGTGATGTATTGTTGTCTCTACCTTCTTGCCCGTTGTGCTGTTGTCTGTTCCCAGTAATATTTGTACCATGTGTTGTGCTGCTACCATGTTGTGCTGCTGCCATGTTGTTGTCATGTTGTGTTGCTACCATGCTGTGTTGATGTGTGTGGCTGCCATTCTGTGTTGTCTTAGTTCTCTCTTTATGTAGTGTTGTGGTGCCTCTTGTCGTGATGTGTGTTTTGTCCTATATTTGTATTTTATTTTGATTTTTAATCCCAGCCCCCGTCCCCGCAGGAGGCCTTTTGCCTTTTGGTAGGCCGTCATTGTAAATAAGAATTTGTTTTTAACTGAATTGCCTAGTTAAATATTGGTCAAATATGGGGAATAGGGAGCCATTTGGGAAGACGTCTCAACTGTAATATAAGCTACATGGGGTATAATGATTCATATGTGTAACTGGTGGAGAGATTGCTGTTGTTGTTTTACATGATTAGGATATTAAGAAGTTCATTAGATTGCTGAACATGGGGTAAACATTTTAATGGGAAAATTGAGTGTATGGCCTCTTGTTGTTGTGTATTAATAAGATAATCAAAGCTAAAGTCAATGAGGGTCAGAGTTCTCTAATACTGTATATGGGTATAGTTAGGGTGGGAGGAACAGATTCTCAATACACTTCAACATAATTAAATGTGGTTTTGATTTAGTCCTTTCTGGGTCATGGCAGAAAGGCCTTTTCCTTGTTTTGTGACCAGAGGCCTAGTCAGGGTTGTTGGAAACTAATATAGAGGTTGAGGTGACCTTCTCCAAGCCTCCAGTCAGAGTCAGGAGAAATTACTAATTTTCTGTTCCATTGAGGGTGATCCCATACTGCTCAGTGCTCGCTATGGAAAAGCCTCCTGTCATTTTACCCACAATGCTCTCAGTAGTAATTTCACATTATCAGTCCTAGGCACAGGAGGCACATTTCCTCTGCAAAACAACCATTAATTCTGAAATGTCAAAGAAATTACGCTGTAATTATCACCTAAATGTTTGGCAAACAGTTCAAACACAATTTTGCCTGGAAATCCAAACAGCTCAATTCCTTATTTTCATGTTCCCTTTAAAAAGCATAAAGGCAGTAGTTTGGGTTGATCTCATTTAATACATATGATTTTTTTCCTCCAGTATTAAACTCAAAGCTCTCTATTTGTTGAGGTGTTCCAGAGGGAATCCAGGCTGTGTTAATCAAGCTCCTATTTCCTAGACATGCCCAGATGAGACTGGCTCTTCTCTCCAGAGATCTCTTTAGATTTTACACACACACACACACACACACACACACACACACACACACACACACACACACACACACACACACACACACACAGGGTTAGACCTGGGCCTACTCTTCAGAGGTCTCTTCACGTCTCCTCATCAAATTTCTCCTCATCAGCTTCAGTAATGAGATCTGGCACACTATCAATGTAACTCTCTTCACTACGCCTGTCACATCCACCCAGTCCAGAACACATTTTCACTCTATATGCGTGTTTGCTGCAGTTCTCTACGTACAACAAAGCAGTACACTTGTCTTGACAATCTTTCCCTGTTAATATTACATTAATGCCTTTAGAGGTTTGTTACCAGACACTCATAGTCAGAGCACAGTCAAACTCAAACTGGCGTCAAATTAGGCCCAGAACCCCAAACCCCAAACCCAGAAGTTTCCCAAAAAGCATTCCATAAATAATCTGTGTGTGGATCAATGAACAATGAGATCCTCTCAACTCCTAATCAATTGCCCATCACACAGCAGTCCTAAAATAGACTTGGATAATACCCCAGGACTGTGGGAGACCTCAGCTCAGTACAGTGCTGTTGCAGTAAGCATATTTAAAGCTATGAGCGATGAAGGCAAAGCACACACTGAATTGGCTCTATCAGATTCAATTCCTTTAACAATCCACACATCATCAATTTAAAGTCTGCTTTGGGATCCTCTCAGGGGAAGTTAAGCAAACGTCTTAAGTGACAGAGTCTGGAAGAAGAAACTACTGATGCAGCTGGACATGTTTTTGGGCCAGATGTCCTGTATGAAATGGGCAGAAAGAGCAGATGAGACCTACAGTAAACCAGTCACATTCCACCACCCTCCCAGCTACTATACCTCTTCTTCCCTCTCCCAGGTCCCTCAACACAGATGATGATGTTACCATGTTTCATAATGACTGGCTGTGGATGGAAACAGCCAGGAGCAGATGTGTACTGCTGTGTGTGACGGTTCACTTGTCACAGTACTTTTCAAATGTCATCATCTAATTTCCAACCGCGTCTGATGAACCAGATGAGATCTCTCCGCTCGTTATGATAATGGTGCTCGATACTGGATTGATGGAGCTGGACCAAAGGTAGATAAATATACTTATATGCACCACTTAAAAAACATTTAGTTGTTTTCCTCCATTCATATCATTTATTTCATTTAAGCATAATAATATAAATCATGATGTATACAGTGTGAGCATAGCATGTATTTACAGTGTACTTACCATACAATAGTGTATTTACAGTGTATTTACCATACAATCATGTATTTACAGTGTACTTACCATACAATAGTGTATTTACAGTGTATTGTGTGACCCCAGCAGACCTCTGTAACCCAACTGGTCCAGTTCCGTATCCAATTCAAAGTCCTTCTGTTAACATTCAAGTCCATCCATAAACTCGCCCCCCCATATTTGTCTGATCTCCTCCAGGGTCCAACTTCCACCCGCTCCCTTAGATCCTCTTCCTCCATACACCTGTCTGTCCCCCCCGCCCGTCTCACCACTATGGGGAGCAGAGCATTCAGCCGCTCTGCTCCCCGTCTCTGGAACTCATTACCATCCCAACTCAGAAACATCGATTCATTTTCCCATTTCAAATCACAACTCAAAACACACCTGTTTAAAACTGCCTATCTCACTTGACGTCAATTGCTCTGCTTCTTTTGTTGTTTTTAACGCTGTTCTATGCTTTTAAATGTCTTATGTTTCCCTGTACGGTGTCCTTGAGTGTCGAGAAAGGCGCCTTAAATAAAATGTATTATTATTATTATTAACTGTAATATCCAAGTATTCCGTGTGGTTCATTGGTTCAGGTTAAGTCCTCTCCTAAAGGTTATTATGATGTCAGCACTGGACTCTCCTAAAGGTTATTATGATGTCACAGCTCCTGACTCTCCTAAAGGTTATTATGATGTCACAGCTCTGGACTCTCCTATAGGTTATTATGATGTCACAGCTCTGGACTCTCCTGAAGGTTATTATGATGTCACAGCTCTGGACTCTCCTGAAGGTTATTATGATGTCACAGCACTGGACTCTCCTGAAGGTTATTATGATGTCACAGCACTGGACTCTCCTGAAGGTTATTATGATGGTCACAGTACTGGGCTCTCCTGAAGGTTATTATGATGTCACAGATCTGGACTCTCCAAAAGGTTATTACGATGTCACAGTTCTGGACTCTCCTAAGGGTTATTATGATGTCACAGCACTGGGCTCTCCTAAATATTATTATGATGTCACAGCACTGGACTCTCCTAAAGGTTATTACGATGTCACAGTTCTGGACTCTCCTAAAGGTTATTGTGATGTCACAGCAGCTGTCACAGCTCTGACTCTCCACGATCACACTTCCCCAACTTACTGAATATTCACCATGCAACACTTTCTAATTGACTTAGAATTAAGGCAGCATAAACTTTGAACGCACGCACCCACCCACATACATGTACACCCATGCACACACTGTCTCTCACACACACGCACACACACACCCACAAGGACTTTCATGAGAGTTTTCTCCTTCCCTTTGCCTAAAATAAAGAATCCCTTGTTCCTGGGTTTGTATTTTTATGTAACCTAATCTTTCAGGAAGTGTTTTATTCATTTTAATGTCCTTTTATTCTCTCAGATGCCCATGAATGTAATTGCAGTGGTGAACGTTTTTCCTTGAAGCCCTAATGGAACGGTGGGTGGTGGAGAGAGAAAGAGAGCGAGAGAGAGGCTGAGATGGCAGCGAATGGAAATTACCTTTTATAACAAGAGCAGCTGGAAATCTGGAGGGGCCTCATCAATAATTCATCGAACAACACAGAAACCAACAAACATAAAGGCCTCTCAGTAGAAGAAGTGCCCTTGCTACGGTTCTGCTGATCACAAATTACAAGACACATACTGGAGACGTTAGATATGCAGTGTTAGTTATTATTGTGACCTGGGCTGAATGGATTTATTGCATCTGGGAGATAAAACTCCTTCTTATTCACTGTGGACGAAAGAAAGAAAGAGAGAAAGAAAGAAAGAAAGAGAGAGAGAGCGAGAGAGAGAGAGAAAGAGAGAAAGAAAGAAAGAGAGAGAGAGCAAAAGAAAGAGAGAAAGAAAGAAAGAGAGAAAGAAAGAAAGAAAGAAAGAAAGAAAGAAAGAAAGAAAGAAAGAGAGGCCAGTCAGAACAGGTTTGTCTTGTAGCTATGTACTTACAAACCCAGCAATCTGGTTGATATTTACTCGCTGAGTGACTGATTGACACGCCAGTCAAATTTTGATGTGGAGTTGTGTATTCTGGTTTGTGCTGGACAGAACAGTAAATCACAGGGCAGCTTCATCCATCAATACTCTGTGTGTGTCTGTTTGCGGGCGTGGGTGGATGGTGTGTGTCATGGTGGATGGAAGCTGCCAGAGAGATTTCAGCATATTAGAAATATACATCAGAGTCTTGATTTCATGTAATGTCATTGAGCATGTCTAAAATGTATGTATGTGAGAGGTGGTTGTGTGTGTCTCGGTGGCTATATAAAATAAAATGTATTCATCGTCTAGCCTCATATTGACCAGTCCCAGGTTTAATTTCTAATGTAATCGCTCTCTACATCACTTTTAACTGTGCCTCGTTAAAACAAAAGTATGTAATATCTCCTGCAATGAATTCTCATGTCATTGACACAGGCTTTTATGTGTTTAATACCTACAGTTGAAGTCAGAGGTTTACATACACCTTAGCCAAATACATTTAAACTCAGTTTTTCACAATTCCTGACATTTAATCCTAGTAACAATTCCCTGTCTTAGGTCAGTTAGGATCACCACTTTATTTTAAGAATGTGACATGTCAGAATAATAGTAGAGAGAATGATTTATTTCAGCTTTTATTTCTTTCATCACATTCCCAATGGGTCAGAAGTTTACATACACTCAATTAGTATTTGGTAGCATTGCCTTTAAATTGTTTAACTTGGGTTTTGGGTAGCCTTCCACAAGTTTCCCACAATAAGTTGGGTGAATTTTGGCCCATTCCTCCTGACAGAGCTGGTGTAACTGAGTCAGGTTAGTAAGGCCTCCTTGCTCGCACATGCTTTTTCAGTTCTGCCCACAAATTTTCTATAGGATTGAGATCAGGACTTTGTGATGGCCACTCCAATACCTTAACTTTGTTGTCCTTGAGCCATTTTGCCACAACTTTGGAAGTATGTTTGGGGTCATTGTCCATTTGGAAGACCCATTTGCAATCAAGCTTTAACTTCCTGACTGATGTCTTGAGATGTTGCTTCAATATAGCCACATAATTTTCCTTTCTTATGATGCCATCTATTTTGTGAAGTGCACCAGTCCCTCCTGCAGCAAAGCACCCCCACATCATGATGCTGCCACCCCGTGCTTCACGGTTGGGATGGTGTTCTTCGGCTTGCAAGCATCCCCCTTTTTCCTCCAAACATAACGATGGTCATTATGGCCAAACAGTTCTATTTTTGTTTCATCAAACCAGAGGACATTTCTCCAAAGAGTGCGATCTTTGTCCCCATGTGCAGTTGCAAACCGTAGTCTGGCTTTTTTATGGCGGTTTTGGAGCAGTGGCTTCTTTCTTGCTGAGCGGCCTTTCAGGTTATGTTGGTATAGGACTCGTTTTACTGTGGATATAGATACGTTTGTACCTGTTTCCTCCAGCATCTTCACAAGTTCCTTTGCTGTTGTTCTGGGATTGATTTGCACTTTTTGCACCAAAGTACGTTCATCTCTAGGAGACAGAACGCATCTCCTTCCTGAGCGGTATGACGGCTGCGTGGTCCCATGGTGTTTATACTTGCGTACTATTGTTTGTACAGATGAACGTGGTGCCTTCAGGCATTTGGAAATTGCTCCCAAGGATGAACCAGACTTGTGGAGGTCTTGGCTGATTTCTTTTGATTTTCCCATGATGTCAAGCAAAGAGGCACTGAGTTTGAAGGTAGGCCTTGAAATACATCCACAGGTACACCTCCAATTGACTCAAATGATGTCAATTAGCCTATCAGAAGCTTCTAAATCCATGACATCATTTTCTGGAATTTTCCAAGCTGTTTAAAGGCACAGTCAACTTAGTGTATGTAAACTTCTGACCCACTGGAATTGTGATACAGTGATTTATAAGTGAAATAATCTGTCTGTAAACAATTGTTGGAAAAATGACTTGTGTCATGCACAAAGTACATGTCCTAACCGACTTGCCAAAACTATAGTTTGTTAACAAGAAATTTATGGAGTGGTTGAAAAACGAGTTGTAATGACTCCAACCTAAGTGTATGTAAACTTCCAACTTCAACTGTATCTACCTAACTCATGATGAAAATCTCACTGCTACCCTAATTCAGACGTTTAATTGGAACAAATCCTGGGCCAATTAGTCAAGAGTAGAAGTCACAACACATCTGCTTTCCTCTCCTACTAATTACTATGGTAGTGGCTGACGTCCAACGACGTCCACAACACACACAAACACACAAAAACTAAATCTAATTTTTCAGAGTGTTTAGTGATCTGTTGTTGTACTCCTTCAAAGCCCCCAAGTCATTTATCGAGCATAAATATATATTGTATATATAATATATTATAATATACTGTATTAAGCATCAAGTACAACCATCAAGCAGCAAAAAAACCCTGAATGATGAATGCAGTCATTTCACTCCGGTATGAATCATTCATTCCATTGAAACAGAGCAGTGGTGTTTTGATGAGAGCGAGAGAGAGACAGAGATAGAGACTCCAGATTCTCATATCTTTGGGTGGGAGCTATAACAATGTATTAGGCCTGTCTCTCTCTCTCTCCCTCTCTGCCTCTCTCTCTCCCCCTAACTGTTAATGTTCAGCTCTGCTGTGCAGGGAGGCAGGTACAGAATATTTGCATCAGTAGACGTGTGTGTGTATATGTGTTTGTACTGTGCAGGACGGCAGGGACCAACCATTTGCAGCAGTAGACCCCCTATATGGCCTTACCTACCCAGAGGGATAGGACTTGAAAGCCATGTCCTCTCATTCTAGCACTCTGCATGCTGGTACAGTTTGGTGCCTTATCAGGGGAAGAAGGCCCCTCACAGGACTTCGGGGTGTGTGTGTGTAAGCATGTACGCCTGTGTATGTATACTGTAAAAGTATGTGTGTGTGTTTGCTGAATGCGTTGCATGCGTGTGTGTGCACACGCTGTATGTCAATGTTTGTGCTTGTGTGTGAATAGTTCTGTTATCTGTCTGGAAATACAAGAGGAATACCAATTCAGGGGCTTCTCTCCTACACTGTATCCCTGGGAGACACAGAGACAGGCTGCCATGAGGGAGAGAGAGAGAGACAGAGAAAGAGACAGAGATTGATAGACAGATAGATAATTAGAGAGAGAGAGAGAGAGAGAGAGAGAGAGAGAGAGAGAGAGAGAGAGAGAGACCTACACCCAGACCACAGCTTCACCAGCCACACCCCAACCAGCTGAGACCACCCCAAACAAACCTTGGCCACACCCTATATTGGCCCCCCCAGATCAGACCGATGTCCCTTCTACATCTGGCTAGAAATTAATAAGACAATTATCTCCGAGAAAAATGGCGTTGTGTGCTACCTACAGTGACTTCAGAAAGTATTCAGACCCCTTGACTTTTTCCACATTTTGTTACAGCCTTATTGTATAATTGATTAAATAAAAATAAATACTCAGCCATCTACATACAATACCCCATAATGACAAAGCGAAAACACGTGGTAAACATGTGGTAAAGTGGTCAATTCAATTGATTGGACATGATTTGGAAAGGCACACACCTGTTTATATAAGGTCCCACAGTTGACACTTTGCATGTCAGAGCAAAAACCAAGCCATCAGATCGAAGGAAAGGGCCTTGGTCAAGGAGGTGACAAAGAACCCGATGGTCACTCTGACAGAGCTCCAGAGTACCTCTGTGGAGATAGGAGAACTTTCCAGAAGGACAACCATCTATACTGTACTCTACCAATCAGGCCTTTATGGTAGAGTGGCCAGACGGAAGTCACTCCTCAGTAAAAGGCACATGACAGCCCACTTGGAGATTGCCAAAAGGCACCCAAAGATTCTCTGGTCTGACGAAACCAAGATTGAACTCTTTGGCCTGAATTCCAAGCATCACCTCTGGAGGAAACCTGGCACCATCCCTATGGTGAAGCATGGTGGTGGCAGCATCATGCTGTGGGGGTGTTTATCAGCGACAGGGACTCGGAGACTAGTCAGGATAGAGGCAAATATTAATGGAGCAAAGAACAGAGAGATCCTTGATGAAAACCTGCTCCAGAGTTCTCAGGACCACAGACTGGGGCGAAGGTTCACCTTCCAACAGGACAACGACCCTAAGCACACAGCCAAGACAATGCAGGAGTGGCTTCGGGACAAGTCTTATTGTCCTTGAGTGGCCCGGCCTGAACACGATCGAACAGCAAAGCTACCCATTCAACCTGACAGCGCTTGAGAGGATCTACAGAGAAGAATGGGAGAAACTCTCCAAATACAGGTGTACCAAGCTTGTAGCATCACACCCAAGAAGACAAAGGGTCTGAATGCTTATGTAAATGTGATATTTCTGTTTTTATTTTGAATACATTTGCATACATTTAAAAAAAACTATTTTTGCTTTGTCAATATGGGGTATTGTGTGTAGATTGATGAGGGGAAAAAACGATTTAACACATTTTTTAAGAATGTGTGGTAGTAAAAACATGACTAAGACACATTAATTAATGCACTATGTAATAGCAGACAACATGATTGACATAACTTAGATTGCATTTCTAATATTGGCTGAGGCTTAAGTGCTAAAACAAGTATGCAAGATAACTTGGACAGTTGTCAAGATATAGGTGATACAAGAACTGAAATAACCATAGGGCCAATGGGAAGTAGTTTATGAACATACAAGGAGTGATCTTATGCTGAGCAGAGACAGAGGACACCAAGCGCATCTCTCAGAATGCCACTTAGTCTATTTTACCACTTGTGAGCAGAACATAGGTCAAAGGTTGTCTCGGCTAGTGACAAGGCTGCAAAGCTGAGACCCATAAATACATATGTTAAGAGTCAGACATAGATTAAAGTTACAGGGTCTGTAAAATTAGACATGCGAACCAGAAGCAAAAGGACTTATAAGGTATAGGAACATATAGGATTGGGCGCTTGCAGAGCTACTAACAGAGCCCAAACAGCTGTCAGGTGTGAGCGACAGCAAGCAAATGCTGAGACAGAGAGAATGTGGTGAGGAGCTATTTTCATATACAGAGAACAATGCATTGAAACCATAAGAAATAATCCTATACATCAAGTAGAGATAGAACAAAATTTAATCCATTAAGGTCTAAGGGATGACAGCAGAATGGCCAACACAAGTAATATATGTACACAATAAATGTATTATTGTTATAACATTGAAGGGCCTGCCACCATATAATCTAAACTTGGAACAGATAGGGGCGTTACCGGGCGTGAACAAGCAAGAACTCAGATCAAAAGATAATAGGTGGCAGGAGAGAAAGAGGGAGTGAATGCATTTACACATGGGCTGTACTCATATACTGTAAGGGTATAAAGCAGAGCTATGTGATCAATAGAATCAGCTGTTTCCCGGGTCAGCTCGGCTTTAATTACTCTGAATTAAAGTCTTATTGAATTCACAGGTTTTGGACAAGTGTCATATTTTGAAGATCATTATTTCCACGACAAAGGCTGTAGCAGTCAAGGGGTCTGAATACTTTCAGAAGGCACTGTATATCCCCCCCCAATAGAATCGACATACTTTAATGATGACAGCTTCTCCATCCTAGAGGGGGATATCAACCATTTCCAGGCTCAGGGACATGTACTAGTCTGTGGCGACCTAAATACCAGAACTGGACAAGAACCTGACACTCTCAGCACACAGGGGGACAAACACTGGTTACCCTTTTCTTGTTGCTCTGTTGACAAACACAAACACACCCCACAGAGCCCCAGGACAGCAACACAATTAGACCCAAACAAATCATGAGAAAACAAAATAATAATTACTTGACACATGGGAAAGAATTAACAAAAGAATAGAGCAAACTAGAATGCTATTTGGCCCTAAACAGAGAGTACACAGTGGCAGAATACCTGACCACTGTGACTGACCCAACATTAAGGAAAGCTTTGACTATGTACAGACTCAGTGAGCATAGCCTTGCTATTGAGAAAGGTCGCCATAGGCCGACCTGGCTCTCCAGAGAAGACAGGGTATGTGCACACTGCCCACAAAATGAGGTGGAAAATGAGCTGCACTTCCTAACCTCCTGCCAAATGTATTTTTTATTTGTATTTATTTTATTTAACCTTTATTTAACTAGGCAAGTCAGTTAAGAACAAATTCTTATTTACAATGACGGCCTACCAAAAGGCAAAAGACCTCCTGCGGGGACGGGGGCTGGGATAAAAAAAAATTAAAAAAAAGAACATATAAATATAGGACAAAACACACATCACGACAAGAGAGACACAACACTACATAAAGAGAGACCTAAGACAACAACATAGCAAGGCAGCAACACATGACAACACAGCATGGTAGCAACACAACATGACAACAACATGGTAGCAGCACAAAACATGGTACAAACATTATTGGGCACAGACAACAGCACAAAGGGCAAGAAGGTAGAGACAACAAAACATCACGCAAAGCAACCACAACTGTCAGTAAGTGTCCATGATTGAGTCACTAGCTGCAGCGAACTGAAAAGACGAGCGACCCAGGGATGTGTGTGCTTTGGGGACATTTAACATAATGTTGTATGTGGAGGATGAGGGCTGCAGTAGATATCTCAGATAGGGGGAGGGAGGATCTCCTTGGAGGCAAATCTGATGGCCGAATGGTAAAGAACATCTAGCCCGCTCGAGAGCACCCTTACCTGCTGATCTATAAATAATGTAATCTAGCATGGGTAGGATGGTCATCTGAATCAGGGTTAGTTTGGCAGCTGGGGTGAAAGAGGAGCGATTATGATGGAGGAAACCAAGTCTAGATTTAACTTTAGCCTGCAGCTTTGATATGTGCTGAGAGGACAGTTTACTGTCTAGCCATACTCCCAAGTACTTGTATGAGGTTACTACCTCAAGCTCTAAACCCTCAGCGGTAGTAATCACACCTGTGGGGAGAGGGAAATTCTTCTTACCAAACCACATTACCTTTTTTTGGAGGTGTTCAGAACAAGGTTAAGGGTAGAGAAAGCTTGTTGGACACTAAGAAAGCTTTGTTGTAGAGCATTTACCACAAAATCCAGGGAGGGGCCAGTTGAGTATAAGACTGTATCATCTGCATATAAATGGATGAGAGAGCTTACTATTGCCTGAGCTATGTTGTTGATGCAAATTGAGAAGAGCGTGGAGCCTAGGATTGAGCCTTGGGGTACTCCCTTGGTGACAGGCAGTGGCTGAGACAGCAGATTTTCTGACTTTATACACTGCACTATTTGAGAGATGTGGTTACCAAACCAGGCCAAAAACCCCTCAGAGACAACAATATTCCTTAGCCGGCTGTCACGTCCTGGCCTGGGATAGCAGGCTGGCATTTCATTTGTGTTTTGGTTAGGAGGGGTTTTTAGTTCTAGGTGGTGTATTTCTATGTTGGGTTGATGGTTCCCAATTAGAGGCAGCTGATTGTCGTTACCTCTAATTGGGAACCATATATATGTTTGTTCTTTTCTTCACTTGGGTTGTGGGTCATTGATTATAATTATATTTGGCTGTGTGTGTGTGTGCCTGGTTTGAGCCACACCTGCGTTACGGTCTTTATTTGTTTATTGTTTTTGCCAGTTGCACTTAATAAAAAGTATGTATACTGGAACCCTCGCTGCATCTTGGTCCACTCCATTTCAAGATCGTGACAGAATAACCCACCACAAAAGGACCAAGCAGCGGGATCACCGGGAATTCTGGACATGGGAGGAGATCCTGGCTGGAAAGGGACCCTGGAGGCAGGCTGGGGAGTATCGCCGTCCCCGGGAGGAGTTGGAGGTAGCTATGGCAGAGCGGCAGCAGTACGAGGGAACACGGCTGGCAAGGAAGCCCGAGAGGCAGCCCCCAAAAAATGTTTTGGGGGGGCACACAGGGAGTTTGGTGGAGCCAGGTTGGAGACCTGAGCCAACTCCCCGTGCTTACCGGAGGGAGCGTTGCACTGGTCAGGCACCGTGTTATGCAGTGAAGCGCACGGTGTCTCCAGTGCGCGTTCAGAGACCGGCACTGTTCCTGCTACATGCATCAGGCCCCCTGTGCGCATCGAGAGCCCAGCACGTCCT
>QNTS01001502.1:308004-326704 GCA_003317085.1 Hucho hucho
TGTTTGTTTTGAGTTGGTTCCCAATTAGAGGCAACGACAACCAGCTGCCTCTAATTGGGAACCAACTCAAAACAAACATAGAGTTCCCTAGAATACTTAAGTCACGCCCTGACCCAACATACCATAGAGAAATCTAGAGAGCTAATAATATTTAAGTTGGTTCCCTTTCCCACCTGTTTTGTGGGTTATTATTTGTATTTGTATTTGGAACCCTCGCTGCATCTTGGTCTGGTCATTATGAAGATCGTGACACCGGCCCACAAAAATGGAATGGTCTACCATATCAAAAGCTTTGGCCAAGTCAATAAAAATAGCAGCACAACATTGCTTAAAATCAAGGGCAATGGTGACATCATTGAGGACCTTTAAGGTTGCAGTGATACATCCATAACCTGAGCGGAAACCAGATTGCATACCAGAGAGGATACTATAGACATCAAGAAAGCCAGTCAGTTGATTATTGACAAATTTTTCCAACACTTTTGATAAACAGGGCAAAATAGAAATAGGCCTATAACAGTTAGGATCAGCTTGATCTCCCCCTTTAAATAAAGGATGAACCGTGACTGCTTTCCAAGCAATGGGAACCTCCCCAGAAAGGAGAGACAGGTTCAAAATGTTGGAGATAGGCTTGGCGATGACAGGGGCAGCAACCTTAAAGAAGAAAGGGTCTAAACCATCTGACCCAGGTGTTTTTTTGGGGTCAAGTTTCAGGAGCTCCTCTAGCACCTCGGACTCAGTGACTGCCTGCAGGGAGAAACTTTGTAGCGGGGCAGGGGAAAAAGAGGGAGAGGCATCGGGGATTGTCGCATTAGGAGGGGTGGGAGATGAGGAAATGTTGGACGGGCAAGGATGCATGGCTGAGTCAAATAGGAATCCTGACTTAATGAAGTGGTGACTAAAGTGCTCAGCCATGTGCTTCTTGTCAGTAACAACCACATCATCAACATTAAGGGGCATGGGCCGCTGTGAGGAGGAGGGTTTATTCTCCAGGTCTTTAACCGTTTTCCAGAACTTCTTGGGGTTAGACCTACAGAGAGAGAACTGCTCCTTAAAGTAGCTAACTTTGGCCTTCTGGATAACCTGAGTGCACTTATTTCTCATTTTCCTGAACGAGAGCCAGTCAACCTGAGTATGCGTGTGCCGAGTCTTTCGCCAAATGCAAATCTTGAGGTGGAGTAACTCTGCAAGATCACGGTCGAACCAGGGGCTGAACCTGTTTTAATTCTCATTTTCTTTATGGGGGCGTGTTTGTTGACAATACCACTGAAAATATAAAAAAAGAAGGTTCAAGAGTCTTCGACAGAGGACATCAAACTGATTCTATACCATTTTACAGAGGCCAGTTCATGAAGGAAGGCTTGCTCATTAAAGTTTTTTAGCAAGCGTCTATGACAAATCAGGACAGGTCGTTTCACTGAGCAGCCATTACGAGCACAGGCTGTAAAACAGAGATCACTAAGGTCATTACAGAAAACACCAGACTGATACCTATCAGGATTATTTGTGAGGATAACATCAAGTAGAGTAGCCTTTTCTGGGTGTTTGGAGTCATACCTTGTGGGATTGGTAATAATATTATTATGTATGACCATATTAGAGATTACACAGGCGCACAAAGAATTCGAAAAAACGAATCAAATTTAGATAAACTCTATTGGGTGAAATACCACAGTGTGCAATCACAGCAGCAGGATTTGTGAAATGTTGCCACAAGGGCAACCAACGAAGAACAAACATCATTGTAAATACAACCCATATTTATGGTTATTTATTTTCCCTTTTTTCCTTGAACTATTTGCACATTATTACAACACTGTATATAGGCAAAATATGACATTTGAAATGTTTTTATTATTTTGGAACTTGTGTGAGTGTAATATTTACTGTTCACTTTTTATTGTTTATTTCACTTTTGTTTATCCATTTCACTTGCTTTGGCAATGTAAACATATGTTTCCCATTCCAATAAAGCCACTTGACTTTAATTGAATTGAGAGAGAGAGAGAGAGAGAGAGAGAAAGAGAGAAAGAGAGAGAAGGGGACAGAGAAAGAGAGAGGGGGGAGAGAGAGAAAGAGGGGGGAGAGGGAGACAGAGAGACAGCCATGATACTCACACTGCAGGTGGAGAGAGAGAGATGATACTCACACTGCAGGTGGAGAGAGGGGTCAATCAGCTAACAGGGGGGTTGCCTAGCTGTTCTCGTTGACCAGCCGACTCCTCTTTGCATTCCATTCTTCTCTACAGTACTTGGGAGTATGGCTAGACGGTGCACTGTCCTTCTCTCAGCACATATCAAAGCTGCAGCCTAAAGTTAAATCTTGGTTTCCTCTAATCGCTCCTCTTTCACCCCAGCTGCCAAACTAACCAGATGACCATCCTACCCATGCTAGATTATGGAGACATAATTTATAGATCGACAGGTAAGGGTGCTCTTAAGCGGCTAGATGTTCTTTACCATTCGGCCATCAGATTTGCCACCAATGCTCCCTTTTTTGAGTGTTTGTTGCAGCTCGTTCCAGTCGCTAGCTGCAGCGAACTGAAAAGAGGAGCGACCCAGGGATGTGTGTGCTTTGGGGACCTTTAACAGAATGTGACTGGCAGAATGGGTGTTGTATGTGGAGAATGAGGGCTGCAGAAGATATCTCAGATAGGGGGGAGTGAGGCCTAATTGTTGGGGAATTTTTAGATTGCTTGTTAGATATTACTGCACTGTCGGAACTAGAAGCACAAGCATTTCGCTACACTCGCATTAACATCTGCTAACCATGTGTATGTGACCAATAAAATGTGATTTGATTTGTTTTGACTGGCAGAACGGGTGTTGTATGTGGAGGATGAGGGCTGCAGTAGATATCTCAGATAGGGGGAGTGAGGCCTAAGAGGGTTTTATAAATAAGCATCAACCAGTGGGTCTTGCGACTGGTATACATAGATTACCAGTTTATAGAGTAGTATCGAGTGCAGTGATGTGTCCTATAAGGAGGGTGGCAGGTAGCCTAGTGGTTAGAGCGTTGGCCTAGTAACCGAAAGGTTGCAAGATTGAATCCCCGAGCTGACAAGGTAGAAATCTGTCGTTTTTCTGCTGAACAAGGCAGTGAACCCACTGTTCCTAGGCCGTCATTGTAAATAAGAATTTGTTCTTAACTGACTTGCCTAGTTAAATAAAGGTTAAATAAAAATATATAAAATAAAATAAAACAGTAGCAGCTCATATGTACCTAAACACAATGGTGCAAAGAGAATAGATGCCAACTGTTATATGGACATTCAGTTGTCTGTTTCAGCCTGGCTTCTGACAAAGAGGCAATGGGAGATGTAAAAGAGGGGGAACTGTAAGCAATGTTAATATTACATTATTATGTTATAATTATGTTATGTCCAAACTACGCTTTGCTACACTAGTTCAATATTTCAAGCAAAAAATGTATGACTAGTCAATGAGACACGTTAGAATGCTACAGACCCTAACCTTCTGTAACTATGGAAATGACAGTCACAACATTGACTTGGAGGGATGGATACTAGGGGAATCAGGGAGGGAGGGGACATCACTTTGCTTGTTAGGGATCGTCCTTGACATATGAAGCTCATCAACTGTAAATCAGCTGTAGCTAATATGAGTTTTAGTTATTAGCTGTCAACATGAACATGGTGTTTGGTTCCGTTTGCATAGCCAGCAGTAGTGGCGTCATTACAAATCATTAAAACCTCGTTACAGTAGGAAGTGACTGTAAGTAATAGGAAATGTATGACTGTCTATGGCTAATGAGTGTGTGTGTATGTATCTGTGTGTGTTTATGTAATGATTTCTTAATTCTCCAAGTGGCTGCCATACATACATTAGCTGTTGATGGAGTAAGCATTTGGCACTGATAGTCACTGATCGATAATTGATATCTCACACGTGACGATTGAGCTTATTGATTAACATTCACATTGATTATCATTTGCACTTTGATTTACTGGTCAGAGAGACTATTTGATTGAGAGCACGCTCATCTGGTGAGTGTGTGGGTGTGTGGGGGTGGGGGCGGGGGGAGTGGCGGTGCATATTTGAATGTAATGCATGTCATTGTTACGTTTTGGTTCTTTCTGAGTGGTTACCTTACCATATATTACTTGAAACCAAATGTTGTCATAATGAAAATGAACTATGTTGGCCTCTACTTTGCACATTTGTCATTATGTTTCAATCCTCAATGCATCCTCCCTCAAGTCATATTCATTTAACCTCTCTCTCTCTCTCTGTGTGTGTGAAATGAGAAACAACATGACTTATAGTCCCTTTAATACAGTAAGTGTGATTTCCAGACCCTCACTAAGGGAACTGCAATATGACAACCATCTGGTACATTCAGATTCCCTGTAAAGTCAGTCTATAGAATCACTGACACACTCCTGCCAAAAAGAATAATCCCAAAACAGAATGAAGAAACAGAATTTAGGTATTTTATTTTCAAGGCAACAGAAGACAGAAGTTCTCTGAGCTGTTATTAATCTTTACTATGTCAGTGAGCCATAGATCCAGGCCATTTTCTGAACCATGAGGTGTTTTTTGCTGTTCAGTGGAGATTAATTGAAACACATATTGTAAAGTGTTCCTGTCTACTACAGATGCAGGATCTTTAATTAATTATAGCCAGTTTGCTAAAGCAGGAAAATAATCCTACAGCAACTGGAAATGTGAATTATTATGTGGATTATACTTCATGGACATTTTTTGTATGGGTTTGTACATTTCTGACATTTTAAAGTGGAAATTACAAACTTTAGAAGCCTTTTAAAACTTTGAATACACTACAAGTTTCCATTTCTTGCTGTGCAGGACAATTCTCAGCAACAAAAAAGAGTGATCGAATTAAGATCCTACATCTGTATAGAAGGCCATGCCCCTTGATGCTCTTTTTCAATTCAAGCATTTATTTCATTATTATGTGGCGGGTATACTGACCAAATTGAGTGTCTTCCGAAGAGCTAAAAAAAAGTTGTGTTCCAGGTCACTGATGTATCTTACGTTGCTCACTGAAGTACACAAAATGATTGTGTTTTCAATATACACTGAATAAAAATATAAAAGTCATGAGCTGAAAAGTCATGTTTCATGAACTGAAATAAAAGATTCCAGAAATGTTCCATATGCACAGAAAGCGTATTTCTCTAAATTTTTTGGCATCCATATTAGAGAGCATTTCTCCTTTGCCAATATACAGTGGGGCAAAAAAGTATTTAGTCAGCCACCAATTGTGCAAGTTCTCCAACTTAAAAAGATGAGAGAGGCCTGTCATTTTCATCATAGGTACACTTCAACTATGACAGACGAAATGAGAAAAAGAAATCCAGAAAATCACATTGTAGGATTTTTCATTTATTTATTTGCAAATTATGGTGGAAAATAAGTATTTGGTCAATAACAAAAGTTTATCTCAATACTTTGTTATATACCCTTTGTTGGCAATGACAGAGGTCAAACGTTTTCTGTAAGTCTTCACAAGGTTTTCACACACTGTTGCTGGTATTTTGGCCCATTCCTCCATGCAGATCTCCTCTAGAGCAGTGATGTTTTGGGGCTGTCGCTGGGCAACACGGACTTTCAACTCCCTCCAAAGATTTTCTATGGGGTTGAGATCTGGAGACTGGCTAGGCCACTCCAGGACCTTGAAATGCTTCTTACGAAGCCACTCCTTCGTTGCCCGGGCGGTGTGTTTGGGATCATTGTCATGCTGAAAGACCCAGCCACGTTTCATCTTCAATGCCCTTGCTGATGGAAGGAGGTTTTCACTCAAAATCTCACGATACATGGCCCCATTNAGTGTGTTACTGATGGTAGGCTTTGTTACTTTGGTCCCAGCTCTCTGCAGGTCATTCACTAGGTCCCCCCGTGTGGTTCTGGGATTTTTGCTCACCGTTCTTGTGATCATTTTGACCCCACGGGGTGAGATCTTGCGTGGAGCCCCAGATCGAGGAAGATTATCAGTGGTCTTGTATGTCTTCCATTTCCTAATAATTGCTCCCACAGTTGATTTCTTCAAACCAAGCTGCTTACCTATTGCAGATTCAGTCTTCCCAACCTGGTGCAGGTCTACAATTTTGTTTCTGGTGTCCTTTGACAGCTCTTTGGTCTTGGCCATAGTGGAGTTTGGAGTGTGACTGTTTGAGGTTGTGGACAGGTGTCTTTTATACTGATAACAAGTTCAAACAGGTGCCATTAATACAGGTAACGAGTGGAGGACAGAGGAGCCTCTTAAAGAAGAAGTTACAGGTCTGTGAGAGCCAGAAATCTTGCTTGTTTGTATGTGACCAAATATTTATTTTCCACCATAATTTGCAAATAAATTCATTAAAAATCCTACAATGTGATTTTCTGGATTTTTTTTCCTCATTTTGTCTGTCATAGTTGAAGTGTACCTATGATTAAAATTACAGGCCTCTCTCATCTTTTTAAGTGAGAGAACTTGCACAATTGGTGGCTGACTAAATACTTTTTTGCCCCACTGTAATCCATCCACCTGACAGGTGTGGCACATAAAGAACCTTATTAAACAGCATAATCATTACACAGGTGCACCTTGTGCCGGGGACAATAAAAGGCCACGCAAAAATGTTTTGTCACACAACACAATTCCACAGATGTCTCAAATTTTAGGGAGCGTGCAATTGGCATGCAGACTGCAGGAATGTCCACCAGAGCTGTCACCAGATAATTAAATGTTCATTTATCTACCATAAGCCACCTCCAACATCGTTTTAGAAAATTTGGCAGTATGTCCAACTGGCCTCACGCAGTTTGATGATGTCAACGTTATGAACAGAGTGCCCCATGGTGGCGGTGGGGTTATGGTATGGCAGGCATTAGCTACAGACAACAAACACAATTGCATTTTATCAATGGCAATTTGGATGCACAGAAATACCGTGACGAGATCCTGAGGCCCCCTTTTTTTAAGGTATCTATGACCAACAGATGCATATCTGTATTCCCAGTCATGTGAAAGCCATAGATTAGGGCCTAATGCATATATTTATATGACTGATTCCCTCATATTAATCTTTTACATTGTTGCATGTTGCATTTATATTTTTGCTCAGTATACAGTGCATTCGGAAAGTATTCAGACTCCTTGACTTTTTCTATATTTTGTTACATTATAGCCTTTCTCTAAAATTGATTAAATAAATGTTTTTCCTCAATCTGCACACAATACCCCAAAATGACAAAGCGAAAACAAGTTGTGGAGATGCGAGAACCATCCAGAAGGTCAACCATCTCTGCAGCAATCCACCAATCAGGCCTTTATGGTAGAGTGGCCAGACGGAAGCAACTCCTCAGTAAAAGGCAGATGACAGCCCGTTTGGAGTTCGCCAAAAGGCACCTAAAGAACTCTCAGACCATGAGAAACAAGATTCTCTGGTCTGATGAAACCAAGATTGAACTCTTTAGCCTGAATGCCAATCGTCACATCTGGAGGAAACCTGGCACCATCCCTATGATGAAGCATGGTGGTGGCAGCATCATGCTGTGTGGATGTTTTTCCGCGGAAGGGACTGGGAGACTAGTCAGGATCGAGGCAAAGATGAACAGAGCAAAGTCCAAACAGATCCTTGTTGAAAACCAGCTCCAGAGCGCTCAGGACCTCAGACTGGGGTGAAGGTTTACCTTCCAACAGGACAACGAACCCAAGCACACAGCCAAGACAATGCAGGAGTGGCTTCAGGACAAGTCTCTGAATGTCCTTGAGTGGCCCAGCCAGAGCCCGGACTTGAACCTGATCGAACATCTCTGGAGAGACCTGAAAATAGCTGTGCAGCAACGCTCCCCATCCAACCTGACAGAGCTTGAGAGGATCTGCATAGAAGAATGGGATAAACACCCCCAATACAGGTGTGCCAAGCTTATATCATCATACCCAAGAAGACTTGATGCTATAATCACTGCTAAAGGTGCTTCAACAAAGTACTGAGTAAAGGGTCTGAATACTTATGTAAATGTGATATTTAATATATTTTTAAATATAAAAACCAGTTTTTGCTTTGTCATTATGGGTTAGTGTGTAGATTGATCAGGGGAAAAAACTATTTAATCAATTTTAGAATAAGGCTGTAACATAACAAAATGTGGAAAAAGTAAAGGGATCTGAATACTTTCCAAAGGCACCGTATGATAGAGAGAGACCAAATAATAGATATTATATCTGCTCTCCTACTTCTCTTCTCAAAGGCAAGGGGAATAAATTAACTGTCAGACATCCAGGATTAATGATAGCATTTTCCATAAGGGCCACAATGCCATGGCAACAACCTCCCACCTTATTCCAATGACTCGGCAGCTGGTACAATGTGATTGGCTGATTCCTGAACGATGTACACCTCTTTGTTGCTCCCATTTTGCTTTAAGAAAACGTAACTTCCTACAATGGAAATCTTATAGGCTACACCGCACTTGAGTTAATGGTGGGGCTGACATGACTCTATTGGGATAAAAAACGAATGTGCAGCAATATGTATTTTAATACAATCAAATTGGACTAGTCTGTAACTCTGCTTTGACTAACACCTCTATGTGTCACAACTTCCGCCGAAGTCGGTGCCTCTCCTTGTTCGGATGGTGTTCGGCGGTCGACGTCACCGGTCTTCTAGCCATCACCGATCCTCTTTTCATTTTCCATTTGTTTTGTCTTGTTTCCCCACACACCTGGTTGTCATTCCCTCATTACGTGTCATGTATTTAACCCTCTGGTTTCCCCCATGTCTGTGTGTGTGATTGTTTTATGTCAGTGGCACGTTCCAGCTGGTTGCGCCAGACTGTATTTGTACTTTGTGCTGCCGCACGTTTTTCCACTGTAGGCATTTGTTTTTGTGACGCATTGTTGCGTTCTGTGTTTGTACTGTGCCACAGACGTCTTTGAACAATACTGAACAAAAATATGGATGCAACATGTAAAGTGTTGGTCCCATGTCTCATGAGCTGAAACAAAAAATCCCTGAAAATGTTTCCTTTTGCACAAAAAGCTTATTTCTCTAAAATGTGCACAAATTTGTTTACATCCCTATTAGTGAACATTTCTCCTTTGCCAAGATAATCCATCCACCTGACAGGTGTGGCATATCAAGAAGCTGATTAAACAGCATGATTATTACACAGGTGCACTTTCTGCTGGGGACAATACAAGGCCACTTTAAAATGTACAGTTTTGTCACACAACACAATGCCACAGATGTCTCAAGTTATGAGGGAGCGTGCAATTGGCATGCTGACTGCAGGAATTTCCAACAGTTGTTGGCAGAGAATTAAATGTTAATTTCTCTACTATAAGCTGCCTCCAATGTCGTTTTAGAGAATTTGGCAGTGCGTCCAACTGGCCTCACAACCGCAGACCAAATCAAATCAAATTTTATTTGTCACATACACATGGTTAGCACATGTTAATGCGAGTGTAGCGAAATGCTTGTGCTTCTAGTTCTGACCATGCAGTAGTATCTCTCCACGTGTAACAACGCCAGCCCAGGACCTCCACATTCAGCTTCTTCACCTGAAGGATCGTCTGAGGGGGGGAGTATTTATGTCTGTAATAAAGCCCTTTTGTGTGGGAAACACTGATTTTGATTGGGTGGACCTGGCTGCCATGTGGGTTGGCCTATGCCCTCCCATGGCTGCGCCCCGGCCCAGTCATGTGAAATCCATAGATTAGGGCCTAATGCATTTATTTCAATTGACTGATTTCCTTATATGAACTGTAACTCAGTCAAATCTTTGAAATTGTTGCATGTTGTGTTTATATTTTTGTTCAGCACATATCTGTTTTGATCAAAATGAGCCTAATCTTTCTATCTGTGATAAAAACCCAGTCGACTAACTCCAGACTGTGTCTTAATAGTTCATTTAAAGTGTCACTGCTTGTCTCGATGGGTCTTATGAAACGTTCATAAGAAGAGATAAAAGCAGCACTGTCTCTGCTCTCTGAATCTTGAGCATATTTCCACGTGACAAAACCCCCAAATTATCTTTCAACTTCGATTGCTGAGGCCCTGAGAACCATGTCTGACAATGTCTAACTTCCCAAACCATGGCTGTGGCCAAATCTACTTAGTGCAATCTCTGACAGTGTTTTCACTGTGACTTCGCTCGCCGACTTCAAAAGACAGAGAAAAACCTACTGTTGAGAAGTGAAATGGTTGGGTACTGGGTTTATTTACACAACTTCCTTTGTAGTCAAGTAAATGCCTGAGACGACTTGATAATCACCACATATAATGACACTAGCCTGGTCCCACAACTGTTTGTGCCGTCTTGCCAACTCCTATCATCAGTTATTGTCACACCAAACAATGACCACAGTTCTGGGACCAGTCTACCATAACACTGGCTTTCATTCCAATGTCTCTTAGTCACAGATTACTGCAGTATAATCTCAATGTGAGATTATTAATGACCTCTGACTTTTGACACACATTTACACAAAGTCAATATGACCATCCATAGGGTAATATCATATTCAAAAGCTCCAAGACATCTACTGTATCATTCATAGAAAGGTAGGTAGTGACATAGGCCTGGTCCCTTGGAAAGTGTGCCCTGAGTCGATAGCGGGTGTAGCCTATAACCTTTTGACATCTACATTGAGATATATATTTTATTCAAGTTAATAGGTTATGTATGAACTTCCAATGTCATCTCTGCCTTTTAATGAATGGTCATCCTCTCACCGACTCCATGTTCTAATCTGCCCCTGGTGATACAGAGAGGGGGAGTATGTCCGACAAAGGGAATAGCTGGCCTCTTTAGTCCAGGGGGTGAGTCTGATAGAGAGAACAGCCTTTGAAATTGATCCTGCTACCCGCTATAGTCCAGGGGGTGAGTCTGATAGAGAGAACAGCCTTTGAAATGGATCCTGCTACCCGCTATAGTCCAGGGGGTGAGTCTGATAGAGAGAACAGCCTTTGAAATGGATCCTGCTACCCGCTATAGTCCAGGGGGTGAGTCTGATAGAGAGAACAGCCTTTGAAATGGATCCTGCTACCCGCTATAGTCCAACCAGCCTTCAGCCTGTGAGAGCTCACCTGACATCTCGTTGAGAAGTAGACATTTGTATCTACCGTGCAGAACGGTGAGTATTTAGTTGCCGTGGATACAGCAGAAAATGTGCCGATTCTGAAGACACCCCTTTTCATCTTGTTTGTATTGAATGACCTGACTAATGTTAAATAAATAACTATTTCTCTAGGAATTCAGGAACGGATCCTTAGTACACTGCCATTTAGGGAAAGTGTATAATCGTTTGAATATTGTCTGCTCCCAAGTGGCGCAGCGGTCGAGGGCACTACATCTCAGTGCAAGAGTCGTCACTATAGTACCTGGTTCGAATTCAGGCTGTATCACATCCGGCTGTGATTGGGAGTCCCATAGGGCAGCGCACAATTGGCCCAGCATTGTCTGGGTTTGGCTGGAGTAGGGTGTCATTGTAAATGAGAATTTGTTCTTAACTGACTTGCCTAGTTAAATAAAGGTTAAATAAAAAATATATAAATATAAAAGAGAATTTACAGTATTTATCACATCATGACACAGGAGAAGCCAACAATAGCATGACATTGCACACAATTTACTGTAAAGAACCAACCAGCATAAATCAGTCTATAGTATGAATCCATCCTCAAGCTGAGTGCATTGATTCAGATCACATTTACCGACACGTCTCCCAGTGGTTTTCTGTGCAGGATAGCCTTCCAAGTACCAACTACTAGGAAGCACACAGGGAATGCTTTCTGACTGCCAGAAAGCAATGCTGTCTGCTTCTCTCTTTCTTCCTCTCTGCCTCACTCTTCCTGCTTCTCCCTGAGCTGCTGTGGCAAAGAAACAGCGGCACGTTGAATAATTGAGGCAGATATGGTGGGAATGTGTCAGAGTCAAGGTAAAAGAGGTTCTGCCGCTACAGCTGTGTTCTCCTTCTCTTCTCACACCCACTCTACTCGTTCTTTTCATCCCTTCATTCCACCCACACAGGCAATTGCCTCTGTGCGTTTAAAAATTTTCTCCTCAGCGTCCTAATGGAACTGCAAATACTAGAGGAGATGAGGCTGTGAGTGAATGAGTCAGTCAGTAAGTCCTCAGCCTGCCATCTTCAGCCCCTAACAGCTTAGACAGGCTCTGGGTGGGGGGCGCATGTTATTTAACAGCCAATAGCGTGCTTCGGTCTGATTGAGACTTGGAGAGAAATGTTGTATTGTCCCTGGAGGCCTGAATCATGCAGAGAGAGAGAAACAGAGAGAGCGATAGAGAGAGGGAAAGAGACAGGGAGTGAGAGACTGGGAGAAAGAGGGAGAGGGAGAGGGGGGTGGGAGAGGGAGAGTGAGACAGGGAGAGGGAGACAGGGAGAAAGAAGGAGAGGAAGAGGGGGGCAGAGACTGCGAGAGGAGATAGAGAGAAGTAGTTAGAGAGAGACCAGTCTGAGACCCGTCAGTTTACTCCACTCCAAGATGGTGATGAAAGTTTCATGTAGATACACTGCAGCATGGTAATGCAAATTCTCCAGGGCCAGAGAGATGTGGATTGGCTGGAGAACTGACAGACAGAGAGAGGAAACATATTCATACAGATACAGTACCCTGGCCACGCCCCCGGGCACAGAACACACCAGACCATGATGCTTAGCTTCCAGGTAGCAGAGCTGTGGAGCAAAGGTGCCGTGCCCGCTTTGTCCCCTTCCTGATAAGATGAAAGGCTCTGCCAGTTTGCCGGATAAATAATTCACATAAAGTGTAGTGGGGGGTTAACCTCTACCTTATTACAGCTTATGTTACCTCACTGCAGTGCAGATCTGTGTCTTAGTGTGGGAGAGGGTTGTGACCTACCAAGTATCATCTATCAGATCTCGATAGAATACCTATATAAAATATTTCAAATACTTGAGGAGTGTTTGATGTAGCTTGCAGAGTTTACACTTTTTAAAACTATTTCATGAGTTATGGTGTGCCTGACAAGCTAAATCAAGCACACCTCAAAAGTGTTTTGAATATTTCAAATAAGTGTTCAGCCCAGGTCTAGTATTTTAAAGATACTGTATAGTTAGCTGGCTGTGACCATAGGGTTAAAGCCAGAGCCACCCAGACTCTGATAAATGAGCCTCTCCCACCCAGGTCAGGACATGCATCACTTGTACCAGTACGTATTTTTATTGTCTCTTTTCAGAGTTGAAAGAGCTAGCGATGCTGAGCTGGGGTTACTCATATAGCATCCTTTACATCATGGTTTCACAACTGGCGGCACGCGGGTGCTTTTATTTGATCTGTTCCCAAGCTTCCTATGTATAATAAAGAGACGTGATTGTATACAAATGTAAGCAAGGTTGGAAATTATTATTTGTAATTGTAGAGGTTGCGTAACTGGTTGCAGAGAAGTCAGGGGCAGGAGAGCAAAACTGGGTGATAAACTTAGTCGTTTAATAAACAACCCAAACGTTACAAACAACACGAGAGTAAATGGGCACAAAAATAGCCCGTAACGCACCAGTAAATAAAGTGCACAAGCACTACAATGAACAATTCCACACAAAGACATGAGAGGGAACAGAGGGTTAAATACAAAACATGTAATGAGGGAATTGAAACCAGTTGTGGAAAACACAGACAAAACAAATGGAAAATGAAAAGAGGATCAGTGATGGCTAGAAGATCGGTGATGGCTAGAAGACCGGCGGAAGTCGTTACAGTAATTATGTTCCGGTCCCCCAACCATTCAATTAAGAAAACAAATATATATATATATGCATATATTTGTTTTATTGTCCCATGGCTGTATCTAGTTGATGATCGTTGCTTTATATCATCCATAACATCATCTGTAACATTAGGATACTACATCATAGCTCCCCTGAAAAGACCAAAGTAAGTAACCTCATTCCCCCATCTGTCTTTGCCCTGAGCACGTTTACAATATTTACTGGCAGAGCAACGAGAAAGGATGTGTCATTTCTGTTCATAAGGGCTGCGTTTGAAGTGGCACCCTATTCCCTATATAGTGCACTACTTTTGACTACAGCTTGCACCTTATTCCCTATGGAGTGCATTACTTCTGACTAGAGCTAGCACCCATTCCTTATATTGTTCACTTCTTATACGGGCCCTGTCAAAAGTAGTGCACTATATGCAAATAGGGTGCACCAAAGGTCTTAAGTGCTGAGCCGCCCTCTGCCTTTCTGCAGAGTTTAGTAGCTATTTTATTCCTCTACCAACCTCTCAGCTTTGTGTCCTCAAAGGTCAGGATTTGATGTAAGTGTAGCTAGCTACCAGCTACTCTCCTTCCATTCTGATGTTCAGCCAAAGTTGGGCAACCGAACCACACTCAGTTCACAGGGAATATTCTCAGATGTACCCTTAGAAAGAAATTGCACCAGCCTACAGTGAAAAGTTGAAGCTGAGAAAGGTGTTTTTTCAAAAGGATAGGGAATATTCTAGACTATTCTGTTCTTCCAACTTTGTGGCAACAGTTTGGGGAAGACCCTTTCCTGTTACAGCATGACAATGCCCCCGTTCACAAAGCAAGGTCCATACAGAAATGGTTTGTCGAGATCGGTGTGGAAGAACTTGAGTGGCCTGCACAGAGCCCTGACCTCAACCCCATAAAACACCTTTGGGATGAATTGGAACACCGACTGCGAGCCAGGCCTAATCGCTTAACATCAGTGCCCCACCTCACTCATGCTCATGGCTGAATGGAAGCAAGTCCCCGCTGCAATGTTCCCACATCTAGGCCAGTGGTTCCCAAACTTTTTATAGTCCCGTACCCCTTCAAACATTCAACCTCCAGCTGCGTACCCCCTCCAGCACCAGAGTCAGTGCACTCTCAAATGCTGTTTTTCGCCATCATTGTAAGCCTGCCACACACACTATACAACACATTTATTAAACATAAGAATTAGTGTGTGTTTTTGTCACAACCCGGCTCGTGGGAAGTGACAAAGAGCTCTTTTAGGACCAGGGCACAAATAATAATATAATAATAATCAATAATTATTATTTAGCCATAGTTAGTTTTACATATAAAACCTTATTTGTTCATAAAAAATTGTGAATAACTCACCACAGGTTAATGAGAAGGGTGTGTTTGAAAGGATGCACATAACTCTGCAATGTTGGGTTGTATTGGAGAGTCTTAAATCATTTTCCACACACAGTCTCTGCCTGTATTTAGTTTTCATGCTAGTGAGGGCCAAGAATCCACTCTCACATTGGTACGTGGTTGCAAAGGGCATCAGCGTCTTAACAGTGCGATTTGCCAAGGCAAGAAACTCTGAGTGTAGCCCAATCCAGAAATCTGGCAGTGGCTTCTGATGAAATTCAATTTTCACAGAACCGCTTCTTGCAATTTCGATGAGGCTCTCTTGTTCAGATATTGGTAAGTGGACTGGAGGCAGGGCATGAAAGGAATAACGAATCCAGTTGCTTGTGTTGTCCGTTTCGGAAAAGTACCTGCGAAATTGCGCACCCAGCTCACTCAGGTGCTTTGCTATATCACATTTGACATTGTCCGTGAGCTTGAGTTCATTTGCACACAAAAAAATCACACAATGATGGAAAGACCTGTGTGTTGTCCTTGTTAATGCAGACAGAAAAGAGATCCAACTTCTTAATCATAGCCTCAATTTTGTCCAGCACATTGAATATAGTTGCGGAGAGTCCCTGTAATCCTAGACTCAGATCATTCAGGCGAGAAAAAACGTCACCCAGATAGGCCAGTCGTGTGAGAAACTTGTCATCATGCAAGCGTTCAGACAAGTGAAAATTATGGTCAGTAAAGAAAACTTTAAGCTTGTCTCTCAATTAAAAAAAACTTGTCAATACTTTGCCCCTTGATAACCAGCGCACTTCTGTATGTTGTTAAAGCGTTACATGGTCATATTACTGCATAATGCAAAAAATACACGAGAGTTCAGTGGCCTTGCTTTAACAAAGTTAACCATTTTCACTGTAGTGTCCAAAACGTCTTTCAAGCTGTCAAGCATTCCCTTGGCAGCAAGAGCCTCTCGGTGGATGCTGCAGTGTACCCAAATGGTATCGGGAGCAACTGCTTGCACACGCGCGTTACCACTCCACTATGTCTCCCTGTCATCAGTACAGATACCAACACATCTTGACCACCAAAGTCCATTTGATGTCACAAAGCTGTCCAGTACTTTAAAAATATCCTTTCATGTTGTCCTGGTGTCCAATGGTTTGCAGAAGAGGATGTCTTCCTTAATTGATCCCCCATTAACGTAACGGACATATACCAGGAGATGTGCCAGGCCCGCCACTCCTGTTGACTCATCCAGCTGTAACGCATATAATTCACTGGCTTGTATGCGAAGCAATAATTCTTTAAAACATCGTAGTGAAACAGTGTTGTTTGATGAAGACATTGTCTGTATAGTTTTTTTTGCCTTTTCCCCCAGCATTGTCCCAGCCATATCTGCGGCAGCAGGAAGAATTAAGTCCTCCATATTTTATACCCCCGACGGCATTGTGCGTTCCCCAGTCTGGGAATACCTGATCTAGTGGAAAGCCATCTCAAAAGAGTGGAGGCTGTTATAGCAGGAAAGGGGGGACCAACTCCATACTAATGCCCATGATTTTGGAATGAGATGTTTGATGAGCAGGTGTCCACATACTTCCTTTTGGTCATGTAGTGTATCTCTGTTTGAGCTTTTGCTGCAATAAGAGGATGAGGTATTTGGTTTACTCTGCAATCACAGAAAGAGGGACTCAGCTGTATGAAGCCTCTACAATAAAGCCTTGCAGTGCACAAACTCACTGCTTGGAAGAATGAAACAGAATCTCATCTATAGACTTGGTATTATGCTCACACACGTCCATGTCAGTCAAGCTATGGAGTACCTGCTAAAAAGGTTCAATATAAAAAATTTGACAGAAAAATGTCCAGTAGTAATTTAATTTAATTGGTTTAGCCAGGATAGTCAACTCAGTAACATTGCCACTGTTTCCAGGGAGTTTTGGGCCTTGCATGAGTGAATGTGACAGTCAGTGGAGGCTGGTGGGAGGAGCTATAGCAGGACGGGCTCATTGTAATGACTGGAATGGAATAAATGGAACGGTATCAAACTCAAACATATGGAAACCACGTTTGACTCAGTTCCATTTATTTCATTCCAGTCATTACAATGAGCCCGTCCTCCAATAGCTCCTCCCACCAGCCTCCACTTGTGACAGTTCATTCTTTTCACAATTGACTAATTCCTTTTAGCTCCTAGTGGAGCAAAAGGGCCTCCCTATTTAAATTAGTGGCTCACCCCCCTCAGGGAGGAAGCTAGGTTCCCATCAGAATGTGTTCCAGGTAACGAACAGAGGAAATGATCACCAAACCAACTGCACTGTGATTGTCCATTATGCAGTGGGGAAAAAGCCAGTGTCGGGGAAATAGTGCTATGGTTGATCCTGGCGAGCCTGTGTCACAACAGTTTGTTCAGAGAGGGGTGAATTCTAATTACCATGGCGATGAGGCATCCAAAAGGATGTTGCTGCTGTCATGAGGGCTGAGGTGGCATCAGTTGGCGGTGCGCACACACGCACCGCCAACTGATGTCACCAACTCATGAATATTAATTAATGAAACAGCTAACTCTCCTCTGACAGCACCGGTGATGGAGGCATGAGGAGTGCCATCCTGAGAAGCAGAAGGCTGAGGGTGGCCTGTTAGCATGGCCTGTTACCATAGCGATAGGTCTCCACTGTTAGTGAACTCTGTAATCCTTAACCAGCTTTGCTTTACGAGCGCATTGATGTTGTTAAATAATGAGAGCAAGAATGTTTTGGGAAATTTGCTGTTTTTCAGCAACAGCAAATTATATCGCTTGGTGATAACATACTCTTTAACATTCAAATGATTTTATGCATTATAGAATGTAATACCATTTTTCCTCAGGAAGATACACCTGTTGGTACTTTTTAGTATGATGGTGATGTGATAGTCATTTCCATGGTTAAATAAGATGCTATGAATGATGTCTACAGTGATTGATTGGTTGTGATGGTGAAGAGATAGATGCCTTTCATCATAAACGTACAGAGAGCCCACCATTTTAGTCTGCTGCCATATCAAACATCTTTCTGTTGTATGAGTCAGATCTACCTTGTACTGCATAAAACAACATTCATCAACCTTTATGTTTTAGCCTATATTATGTATAGGTAATCACTTATTTAAAATTCTGTATAATGCCACGGTATCCACGACAACCCTCACAATGTTGTATTTGCATCATACCTGTACGATTACTGATTAAGGAGAATGTGAGCAAATGTTTTATCATTTTATACAGGTATCCTTCTATCCTAGCACAAATGAAGTCATATTGTTAAGTTTTTAACAGAATGAATTCCCTATACGGTGCACCTGATCAAAAGTAGTGCACTATGTAGGGAATAGGGTGCCATTTGGGATTCCGGAAGAGCTTTCAAGCAGGAGGCATATCGACTAACTCTGCATGGCACATCGACTAATTCTGCATGGCACATCGACTAACTCTGCATGGCACATCAACTAACTCTGCATGGCACATCTACTAACTCTGCATGGCACATCGACTAACTCTGCATGGCACATCGACTAACTCTGCATGGCACATCTACTAACTCTGCATGGCACATCTACTAACTCTGCATGGCACATCGACTAACTCTGCATGGCACATCGACTAACTCTGCATG
>QNTS01001503.1:87449-99798 GCA_003317085.1 Hucho hucho
ATAGAACATTATGTAACACTATAGAACATTTATGTAACACTAAAACATTATGTAACACTATAGAACATTATGTAACACTGTAAAACATGCAACAGCATAGAACATCATGTAACACCATAGAATAGTATGTAACATGTTACACTATAGAACATTATGTAACACTATAGAACATTTATGTAACACTATAAAACATTATGCAACACTATAGAACATTATGTAACACCCGTTACCAAGGACTGTGAGCGCTCCGTGGCCGACGTGAGTAAAACATTTAACAACCTAGCAAGGCTGCCGGCCTAGACGGCATCCCTAGCAGCGTAGTCAGAGCATGCGCAGACCAGCTGGTGTTGGGGTAGGTTCCTTGTTCCTTTTCAATCATTGGCTTATTCGTGAAATCAGCAATCAGACAATATCTTTAAGTAAATCAATCAAACCTTTATTAATGCAATTGCAGACAGGAGTTGGCAACGGGAACATAGCACGCATTTTTCCGAGTAAGTTCTGCAAAATAAAAAAGGTCAAAGTTGCTTTAATATGCTTGCAGTCCACCCCTAGTGATGTAACTGCCTACGTCAACACCTTCTACTGATGAGACCAAGCCCATGCATATACAGTTATACAAACTTGCAGGAGAGAACAGTACTCCAGTGTTTTCTAAGGGCTCAGCAGTAATTTTCCATTCCCGTGTGGCTTACAGTGGTATGTCTGGCTTGTCTCTTATCTCCTTCACTCCCCTGCAGGGTTCTGTGTCTATTAATCTCTTTTAGTCTAGAGGCGCTTTCTCACAGACACCCTGTTTTGACTGCAATAACTCACACATCTCTCAGACCATTTTTTATAAAGAGGCAGAGACTAGATAAGAACTGTGGAACAATATTAAACCTTATAATGCATATATTGCTAATCAGTGGTCCAGGACCCTATAAATATAGTGGGGGAGGGGTCTTATAGCCAGCCCTTCACCTTCTATTAATACAACATAAGCATAATCAATTATTATAATACATCAATCATTTGGTGCAGCCCCTATCATGACCCCAAGGTGACCCCATCATTGGATGGTGTGTTTACGGGCATATTCAATCCATCCCTATCCCAGTCTGCTGTCCACACATGCTTCAAGATGGCCACCATTGTTCCTGTACCCAAGGCGGTAAAGATAACTGAACTAAATGACTATCGCCCCATAGCACTCACCTGTCATCATGAAGTGCTTTGAGAGACTTGTAGAGGTAATATGATCCTT
The DNA here is from genome assembly GCA_003317085.1 of Hucho hucho. Classification (NCBI taxonomy): domain Eukaryota; kingdom Metazoa; phylum Chordata; class Actinopteri; order Salmoniformes; family Salmonidae; genus Hucho; species Hucho hucho. The sequence continues at coordinate 88,696 of QNTS01001503.1, forward strand.
GACCTTACCTGCCACCCTAGACCCACTTCAATTTGCTTACCGCCACAATAGATCCACACACTATGCAATCGACATCACTCTGCACACTGCCCTATCCCATCTGGACAAGAGGAATACCTATGCTGTTCATTGACTATAGTTCAGCATTCAACACCATAATACCCTCCAAGCTCATCATTAAGTTTGAGGCCCTGGGTCTGAACCCCGCTCTGTGCAACTGGGTCTTGGACTTCCTGACGGGCCACCCCAGGTGGTGAAGGTAGGAAATAACCCCTCCTCAACACTGGGGCCCCACAAGGGTGCATGCTCAGCCCACTCCTGTATTCCCTGTAAACCCGCTTACTCCTGTATTCCCTGTTCACCCATGACTGCGTGGCCAAGCATGCCTCCAACTCAATCATCAAGTTTGTAGATGACACAACAGTAGTAGGCTTGATTATCAACAATGACGTGACAGTCTACAGGGAGGAGGTGAGGGCTCTGGGAGTGTGGTGCCAGGAAAATAACCTCACTCAACGTCAACAAAACAAAGGAGATGATCGTGGACTTCAGGAAACAGCAGAGGGTGCACCCCCCTATCCACATCGACAGGATCGCAGAAAAAGCTTCAAGATCCTTGGCGTACACATCACTGACAAACTGAAATGGCCCACCCACACAGACAGTGTGGCGACGAAGGTGCAACAGAGCCTCTTCAACCTCAGGAGGCACCTAAAACCCTCAATTTTACAGATGGATGATTGAGAGCATCCTGTCGGGCTGGTACGGCAACTGCACCGCCTGCAACCGCAAGGCTCTCCAGAGGGTGGTGCGGTCTGCCCAACGCATAACCAGGGGCAAACTACCCGCCCTCCAGGACACCTACAGCACCCGATGTCACAGGAAGGCCAGAAAGATCAAGGACAACAACCACCCGAGCCACTGCATGTTCACCTTGCTACCATCCAGAAGGCGAGGTCAGTACAGGTGCATCAAAGCTGGGACCGAGACTGAAAAACAGCTTCTATCAAGGCCATCAGACTGTTAAACAGCCATCACTAGCACAGAGAGGTTGCTGCCTACATACAGACTATAAGTCATTGGCCACTTAATAAATGGAACACTAGTCACTTTAATAATGCCACTTTAATATAAGTTATGTAAACATTATTACTCATCTCATATGTATATACTGTATTCTATACAATTGCATCATAGCCTATGCCGCTCTGACATTGCTCATCCATATATTTATATATTCTTATTCCATTCCTCTACTTAGAGTTGTGTGTATTAAGTATTTGTTGTGGAATTGTTAGATATTGCTGCACTGTCGGAACTAAAAAGCACAAGCATTTCGCTACACTCGCAATAACATCTGCTAACCATGTGTGTGTGACCAATAAAATATGATTTGAAGAGATACATATTATGCTCCATAGAGGTTACCATGGTAAATCAGACTTAGTAACCTGATTAAGATAGGGAGATGATGTAACGTGTACAATGAGAGTCCTGAAGCAAGTGAAGGGAGAGAACATTTTTGTAAACAAACAAACAAAACAAGAAACACGAGCAGCTTACAGACATGAAACAATAACACCTGGGGAAGGAACCAAAGGGAGTGACAGATATAGGGGAGGTAATCAAAAAGGTGATGAAGTCCAGGTGAGTCTGAGGCGCTGGTGCGTGTAACAATGGTGACAGGTGTGCGTAATAATGAGCAGCCTGGTGACCTAGAGAACTGGAGGGAGTATACGTGACAGATGATATGACTGTTTACTAGATGTTTGACATATCCTTTATTTAGGGATCTGGAACCGGTGTCGGATAGGAGGGAGATAAAATATGACACATTTTTACTTTCTGGTGTTTTTTCATTGGCCCTAAATGAGCAAAGCTCTTTCCACATAAACAGACATAGGGTTTCTCTCTAGTGTGTGTTCGCTTGTGTGAATTCAGGCTTCCTGATTGAGCAAAGCTCTTTCCACAATGATCACAGCTGTAAGGCTTTTCTCCTGTGTGTGTTCGCTGGTGTATATTACGGTTTACGGATTGAGAAAAGCCCCTTCCACAATGTTCACAGCAGTAAGGCTTCTCTCCTGTGTGTGTTCGCTGGTGTGTAGTTAGTTTTATTGATACAGCAAAGCTCTTCCCACACTGATCACAGCTAAAAGGCTTCTCTCCTGTGTGTATTCGCTGGTGTATAGTTAGTTTTTCTGATACAGCAAAGCTCTTTCCACACTGAACACAATGATAAGGCTTCTCTCCAGTGTGTGTTCGCTGGTGTGTAGTCAGGGAGGAAGCTAGACCAAAGCTCTTCCCACATAGACAGACATAGGTTCTCCCTCCAGTGTGTGTTAGCTGGTGTCTAATCAGGGAGGAAACTACAGCAAAGCTCTTTCCACACTGATCACAGCTATAAGGCTTCTCTCCAGTGTGTATGCGCTGGTGTATGGTTAGTTTTGATGACATTGCAAAGCTCTTTCCACACTGATCACAGCTATAAGGCTTCTCTCCAGTGTGTATGCGCTGGTGTATGGTTAGTTTTGATGATATTGCAAAGCTCTTTCCACACTGATCACAGCTATAAGGCTTCACTCCAGTGTGTATTAGCTGGTGTGTAGTCAGGTTGCCTGACTGATTGAAGCTCTTCCCACACTGATCACAGCTATAAGGTTTCTCTCCAGAGTGTATGCGCTGGTGTACGGTTAAGGCTCCCGCACTAACAAAGCTTTTCCCACAATCAAGGCAGGGGTAAGGCTTCTCCCCTGTATGAATTCTTACATTAGATTTGAAGGTGTTAGATGCAGCAAAACTCTTCCCACACTGATCACAGTGAATAATGAAGCCACTCTGGCTTGTGAAACTCTTCCCACAGTCAGAGCAGCAGTGAGGTTTCTTCCCTGTACGTCTCTGCTGGTGTTTCTTGAGATGTTCTGATCTGGAGAAACTCTTCTCTATCTCGTCAGCAACAGGATGTTGTTGAGGCTCCCCAGATGATAAGCCCATCCCACTGAGAGAACGACGGTTAGGGGTGTACCCTGTGAAACAAAGACATTGAATAACTAGGTTGTCAATATGGGTCCATAATTAAATACTATTTAGTAGACTTACAGGAGCAATTAGGGTTTAGTACCTTGCTCGAGGGCACAGACAGATTTATCACCTTAACGGCTCAGAGATTCGAACCAACAACTGTTGGATTAGTGGCCCAACGCTCTTAACCAATAACCTACCTGCCGCCCTTATAATCAATATACACTCAGTGGCCAGTTTATTAGGTAACCCCCCTCCATTCACGAATCTGGATCAACAATTTACTGGCCACTGAGTGTATACTGTTTATCAATCAATTAACAGAAGATTCAGAATCAGATTGTAGTCTAATCCACAAACCCCATTGTTCTTACTTGATGAAATCAAATCTCCCTCCTCATGTCCTTCTCTCACAGCTCCACTCTGCCCTGCTGTTTTCCTGCAGTCGACCAACCGCACAAACACCCTCTTCAGACCCAGCAGTAAGGTGCTACCAGGAGAGTTGTGACACGGGGACTCTGGCAGTGTGGAAGGGGACGGGCTAGCTCTGTCCTGGTGACCACAGGAAGTATTGTACATAGAATATCATTAGACCAAGCATTTGATTACTTTAGTCTAAATCTCTAATAGGAGGTATTATAAGGATGCACCATTCTCCTGAAGTGTGTCATCGTTCACTACTTTCTACAAATGTCATTTGTTTTCAATTCACTTTTTCAAATTTTTCAAAATAGTACTGGTACTTGTAATGCCTCCTGTCTTATGTTCAGAACCTTGATTGAGCATTCATTGGAGTTGAACACATCTTTCACCCCTGAGTTAGTCTTGGTTAACCCAGAACTAATGTCTCACGTAATTGGTCAGTATTTGATTTAAGTTTTTCCACAACAGGAGGTGAGCTTAAGATATAACGGAACGAGGAGGACGTCAACACCTGCAAAATCGTGATTTGTCAAAATAACCAGAGGAAAAACCAAAAGACCTGACCTACTGCTGCTCATTATGATGTAGTATTTATTTGACCTTTATTTAACTAGGCAAGTCAGTTAAGAACAAATTCTTATTTTCAATGATGGCCTAGGAACAGTGGGTTAACTGCCTTGTTCAGGGGCAGAACGACAGATTTTTACCTTGTCAGCTCGGGGATTCGATCCAGAAACATTTGGGTTACTAGTCCAACACTAAGCACTAGGCTACCTGCCGCCCTACCTAGTATTTAGAGCCAATTCCATCAATTATTTGGTTTTACCTTCCACCCTAAATTAAATTAATGTCAACTTATACAGTTATCCCCATGTACAATAGAGCCATGTCTTTCTGATGCCTTTTACAGCTTGTTTCTAGCCTAAAGCATTGCAGAGTTATGCATCCTATACATTTATATAATCAGGGTTTGGGGGGCATTAGAGCCACACCACTGGAATGGCCATTGACAAATATCCAACACATGGGCTAGTCCACCATCCAGATCAGAGCTGTAGATGCAGTAGATCAAGCCTGTCTAATGACAGAGTTGTTATTTTGGCACTGTTGATCAACACATATTTGGATAAAAATTTCAAGACAGGAGAAGGAGCATACTAGAATCTATTCTGGATGTACAAAACTAGTGAGTTTGTCCTGGTGCAAGCAAGCATGTATTTGCAAACTGCAGTTCACAACATGCTGTTTACATGTGTATTTGCTCTCCTCCGCCCTCCCTTCGGAAAATCAGGTCACGACTCCAATCTACTACTCACTGCCCATCCACATTGACGGGGCTGGTCAAGTTCCTTTTGTACACATCACTGAAAATCTAAATTGGTCCACCCACACAGACAATGTGGTGAAGAAGGCTCAACAGCACCTCTTCAACCTCAGGAGGCTGAAGAAATTCGGCTTAGCCCCTAAGACCCACAAACTTTTACAGATGCACCATTGAGAGCATCCTGTCGGGCTGTATCACCGCCTGGTACAGCAACTACACTGTTTGCAACTTCAGGGCTCTCCAGAGGGTGGTGCGGTCTGCCCAACACATCACCGGGGCACAATGCGTGCCCTCCAGGACATTTAAGCATCCAATGTCACAGGAAGGCCAAAAGAATCAAGGTCATCAACCTCCCGAGACACGGCCTGTTCACCCTGCTATCATCCAGAAGGCGAGGTCAGTACAGGTGCATCAAAGCTGGGACAGAGACTGAAAAACAGCTTCTATCCCAAGGCAATCAGACTGTTAAATCACTAGCCAGCCTCCACCCAGTACCATGCCTTGAACTTAGTCACTGTCACTAGCTGACCACCACCCAGTTGAGCTACCATGCACCTTAAAGGCTGCCCTTTCCTGTTTGATGGGGTTGAGGACAGGGCTCTGTGCGGGCCAGTCAAGTTCTTCCACACCAATCTTGACAAACCATTTCTGTATGGATGTTGGCAATGTCATGTTGAAACAGGAAAGGGCCTTCCCCAAAATGTTGCCACAAAGTTGGAAGCACAGAATCATCGAGAATGTCATTCTAGAACTCCCTTCACTGTAACTAAGGGGCCAAGCCCGAACCATGAAAAACAGCCCCAAACAATTATTCCTCCTCCACCAAACTTAACAGTTGGCACTATGCATTGGGGCAGGTAGCGTTCTCCTGGCATCCGCCAAACCCAGATTGGTCCGTCGGCGGCGAGCCTTACACCACTCAAGCCGTCGCTTGGCATTGCGCATGGTGATCTTTGGCTTGTGTGCAGCTGCTCAGCTATTGAAAGCCATTTCATGAAACTCCCGGCGAACAGTTATTGTGCTGCCGTTGCGTCCAGAGGCAGTTTGGAACTCGGTAAGCTGAAATAGCCAAATCCAATCATTTGAAAAGGTGTCCACCTACTTATGAATGCACTGTATTTACACTCTGGACTAATATTTATATATTTCTTAATTCCATTCTTTTACTTTTAGATTTGTGTAACGTTATTGTTGTGAATTGTTAGATATTACTGCACTGTTGGAACTAGGAACACAAGCATTTCGCTACACCCGCAATAAGATCTGCTAAGTTTGTGTATGCGACCAATACAATCAGATTTTATTTGTTTTCTCAGCTACAGTTTGAGTTATGTCCTGTCTGACAGTGAAATATGGCTAGCTCTTACCATAGCTTGAACTGTGGAGTAGCTAGCTAGCGTTTGTGGTTGAAATTACAACATTGTTATTCAAATTACCTTTCATTTTAGAATATTCTTCAATTAGTACTTTCACACTATCTGTTGGCCTGAGAGGAGCCACTGAGGCTTAATGCTGGCAGTTGATTTATGATGCCTTGGTGATAAAACCTAAAGACTACATTCCATTCCATGATTAGTATCTGTGTGAAATGCTGTACTGTCTGACAGGGCCAGGGGAACTCTCTCTCATCACAAATGGACACTGGACTTCATCTGTTGTGGGAAGGATACAGTGTCCTATGCATTATCATTTCTGTATAAACAAGTAGTAAATGACCTAGAGACAGACATTTGGCGCCATGTAAATCTTGCTGTCTGTAGCTTGAAAGCACAATGTACCCTTTTATAATTTCACATATCTTTTTCATGAGGGCTATACAAAGTTGTAACCTAACCCTGCTTATTTGGGCTTAACTCATTAAGTGACCGTTAACGCTCCATTACTGCAGTAATTTTTTATAAAGTTAGATGGTTTTGTAGGAATATACAGTGAGGGAAAAAAGTATTTGATCCCCTGCTGATTTTGTACGTTTGCCCACTGACAAAGAAATTATCAGTCTATAATTTTAATGGTAGGTTTATTTGAACAGTGAGAGACAGAATAACAACAAAAAAATCCAGAAAAACGCATGTGAGAAATGTTATAAATGGAATTGCATTTTAATGAGGGAAATAAGTATTTGACCCCTCTGCAAAACATGACTTAGTACTTGGTGGCAAAAAGCCTTGTTGGCAATCACAGAGGTCAGACGTTTCTTGCAGTTGGCCACCAGGTTAGCACACATCTCAGGGGGGATTTTGTCCCACTCCTCTTTGCAGATCTTCTCCAAGTCATTAAGGTTTCGAGGCTGACGTTTGGCAACTCGAACCTTCAGCTCCCTNTGTCCTCTGAATCATTCAGATGTTCATTGGCAAACTTCAGACGGGCATGTATATGTGCTTTCTTAAGCAGGGGGACCTTGCGGGTGCTGCAGGATTTCAGTCCTTCACGGCGTAGTGTGTTACCAATTGTTTGAATCACCCGATCCATCGTGGAAGCTATTCTTAAGAGTTAATTGATTTCATATTATATTAAGTTAAAATAAGTGTTCATTCAGTATTGTTGTAATTGTCATCATTATAAATATATATATATATTTTTGGTCCTCCAATAATCGGTATCGGCGTTGAAAAATCACAATGGTCGACCTCTAATTATGACTCATATTGTGGTACTCTATATGGAGCCCACCACATTGTTACAACATTTGGGAGGTGTACAGGAGCACATATACCTTTAGAGGTGTGTGGTGGTTCATTTCTTTACTATCAAATGAGGAGAGACAAACTTACCACACAAGTCAGAGTTATACTTAAACTACACCTTTAATAGTAAGAGCTTTGCAATAGCACTGGCTTGTCAAAGAATTACCACTCCTCTCTGAAGATCCGTTGAGAGCGCCAACACAAAAGTACAAAGGTCTTTTATAGCAAAGATACACCCCTTTCAACCCACATGACGAACAACAGATATATAGAATGGGTCACAAGGTTAAGATCTGTATGAAAGATACCTATAATACATAGCAGACAGTATCTGCTGTGTCAACAGTTTTCATTGTATAGACCAGTGTCTGACCCTCCAACTCCAAACCGGAACCATCTCTCTCTGGAACCATATAGAACAGAAAAATTAACTAATGCTCTGGAATGCTCTTTAGGTTTTATCACCCAAAAGACATCAGAAATCTCCTGGCAGTGTTATCTCCCAGAGGCCCCATCCTCAGTAGAACACACACACAATAGTTAACAAAATACTCTATTCTGTTGAATAAAACAACCATGATACAATAAAAGTATTATAACAATCTTGCAATTTTTTCTCTGATGGGTGTAAAGACAGACGAAAATGTGAAATTTATGAAACGAAAGCTACTGTGTGAATTAAATTGTAATGTTTGGATTGTTCCAATAGCTCATATGGAGCTACGCATTCTGATATGTTTTACTGTACTGCAAGCGCAATGAATGTATTGTTAAGGGAAACTGTTATTTTGTTTGTTGGAAGGCAGATAGTTAGGAGCGTACCCGTGTCACTCTTATCATTTAAATTGAGTTGATTAGATTATAATCTGGGTGTGTTGTCACGTTTTTTTATTTTTACTAGAAAAGTGTAAAGAAATGTTAATGTTGTACGTGAGTTTCTTCTTGAATTTGGTTAAGACAGTGAACTTGTTAGCAAGCTCCTGTGTGTCAGACAGTTTTTTCTCTTAGAGATTGATTGTTCTGAATTGAAGACACGTGTAACCACGCTAAGTCTATTGGTGATAGTCGTTTACTGAGTAGTCTAATGTATCATGCATTTCATATACACTGTAATTATTTGAGTGGTAATTGTTAGTGACTAATACATTCCATTAGTTGAATTGAGTAAATGCATTCCTCGTTTTACAGAGTAATTTGTCAACAACTCTGCAGTGCACACCATTCCAGCTGTGTGGCGCTTGGGGACAGCGATATTTAATTATTCTTCTTCTGTGGGGTTTATCGGCGGTTGGCATCTAACGTAATGGTGCATTACCGCCACCTACTGAACTGTGGGCCAGAGAGGGAGAAACTAAATCCTACCTGCCAGCCCCGTTGCTCTTAAAAAATATAAAATATTTGAGACTATATCTAATGACGTTCTACTCAATATACTCTTTAAACTAATTTCCTGTATCCCCTTCTCCCTCATACTAGATCTCATCCTCTCTCTTCCCCTCCAATAATGTCCACACTGTATCAATAGTACAGTTGAAGTCGGAAGTTTACATACACCTTAGCCAAATACATTTAATTCCTGACATTTAATCCTCATAAAAATGACCTGTTTTAGGTCCGTTAGGATCACCACTTTATTTGATGAATGTGAAATGTCAGAATAATAGTAGAGAGAAGGATTTATTTAGGCTTTTATTTATTTCATCACATTCTCAGTGGGTCAGAAGTTTACATGCTACCAAATACTAATTGAGTGTATTGCCTTTAAATTGAATTTAGGCCCATTCCTTCTGACAGAGCTGGTGTAACTGAGTCAGGTTTATAGGCCTCCTTACTCGCACACACTTTTTCAGATCTGCACAAATTTTATATAGGATTGAGGTCATGGCTTTGTGATGGCCACTCCAATACCTTGACTTTGTTGTCCTTAAGCAATTTTGCCACAACTTTGGAAGTATGCTTGGGGTCATTGTTCATTTGGAAGACCCATTTACGACCAAGCTTTAACTTCCTGACCGATGTCCTGAGATGTTGCTTCAATATATCCACATAATGTTCCTTCCTCATGATGCCATCTATTTTTTGAAGTGCACCAATTTTTTGAAGTGCTCCTGCAGCCAAGCACCCCCACAACATGATGCTGCCACTCCCGTGCTTCACAGTTGGAATTGTGTTCTTCGGCTTGCAAGCCTCCCCCTTTTTCCTCCAAACATAATTATGGTCATTATGGCCAAACAGTTCTATTTTTGTTTCATCAGACCAGAGGACATTTCTCCAAAAAGTACGATCTTTGTCCCCATGTGCAGTTGCAAACCGTAGTCTGGCTTTTTTATGGCGGTTTTGGAGCAGTGGCTTCTTCCTTGCTGAGCGGCCTTTCAGGTTATGTCGATATAGGACTCGTTTTACTGTGGATATAGATGCTTTTGTACCTGTTTCCTCCAGCATCTTCACAAGGTCCTTTGCTGTTGATCTGGGATTGATTTGAACGTGGTACCTTCAGGCGTTTGGAAATTGCTCCCAAGAATGAACCAGACTTGTGGAGGTCTACAATGTATTTTCTGAGGTCTTGGCTGATTTCTTTTGATTTTCTCATGATGTCAAGCAAAGAGGCAGTGAGTTTGAAGGTAGGCCTTGAAATACATCCAAAGGTACACCTCCAATTGACTCAAATGATGTCAATTGGCCTATCAGAAGCTTCTAAAGCCATGACATTTTCTGTAATTTTCCAAGCTGTTTAAAGGCACAGTCAACTTAGTGTATGTAAACTTCTGACCCACTGGAATTGTGATACAGTGAATTATAAGTGAAATAATCTGTCTGTAAACAATTGTTGGAAAAATTACTTTTGCCATGCACAAAGTAGATGTCTTAGCCAACTTGCCAAAACTATAGTTTGTTAACAAGATATTTGTGTAGTGTTGAAAAACTATTTTTAATGACTCCAACATAAGTGTATGTAAACTTCCGACTTCAACTGTATCAATACATGCTCCACTGTCTCTGTTTCCTGGCATTACAAACATTTTCCTGTTGGAAGCTTTCCTATCACATGTAAGGTTTTATTCAACTGGCTGTGTCCCACCCTTAATCTTGTAAATATAGCCTCTTCTCTTCTGTGTCTTCCTGCCGTTCTCCCCTCCCCAACTTTCCTCTGTACTTGAAATAAAATGCCTGCCCTTAGTATCTCTATCCACTGCTCCTGCCATTTCTCCACCATCACTGTCCATATCATGCTTGTCTCTGCCTTGCTCATTGAAACTACCACATCAACATCCCCACTACTTAGTGCTTGTTTAGCCAGTACATCAACTGCCTCGTTCCTCTCCACTCCCACATGAGCTGGGACCCATGTACATATTATCTGTATACCCATTTGTTTACTCCTGCCATGGGTTTGTAGCACCTCATAAAGCAGGTCTTGTCTGCTACATGATATAACGGACTGGAGACTCCTTAGCACTGCACATGAATCAGAGCAAATGACTACTCTTTCTGGCATAACTTTCTCCACCCACTGCAAGGCCAACAGTATGGCCATCATCTCCCCCATATATACAACCAGATGATCTGGAATACGTTCCCTGACTCTCACCCCACATTCCTGCACTACAAATGCTGACCCAGTACGTCCTGTCCTTGGATCTTTTGAACCATCTG
>QNTS01001503.1:100205-110887 GCA_003317085.1 Hucho hucho
CTTCAAAGCCTCTCAACAGCCAATACATAGCATCCGCAAAGCAGGGTTTATATACATCATTGGTGTGTCCTAGATGCCTAATTATTTCTCCCTGCTTCTGACTTGACCTGCTGCTGGTTGAGCATTGCCTTGTATCATCAATCTGAGTGCGATAGGCTAGTAGGCTACTTGGCTGAAATTACCACCATGGTTTGTTTTGTCTAACTGTTCAAATCGAACTCATGGATGTGGAAGATCACACGTGAAAACTGGACCTAGACATTTTATACACCACAATAGGTATACTATTAATAAAAGTCACCCAAACTTACCCGATCCATCGTGGAAGCCAATGTTACTGTATTCTTTCTTCAAATAAAAAACGACACTAAATGGGTATGCTACAGTTACTTTCTTTGTCACATCGTTCAGATAAAGAAAAGATAGACCACAACCTTTATAAATATCAAAACTTAATTTGTGACAAATAAACGTCTCATGTAGACTAATCTTACGTTAGAAACATCCTGCAAAAGCCTGTGGAATTGTATTTGGATTGAAAACTAGATAAGAGGATGGTAACTAAGAACTTCCTGTTGATGCTTTTCAGCTTCTTCAGTTGTGTTTAACAGGTACCGCCACCTACTGTACATAGTCATCAACACCTCTCTTCAAGTGGGTGAGGCGGTTAAAGGGAGTCATTATGCTAGAAAATACTTTTGTATTATATCATGATTCTATTTAAACTGTACATTATTACATGTTTCACTGTTTTAGAATCATCCTGAATGATAGTAAATGCATTATGTCCACGTGTGGTGGTATTGTTTTTACATTTGCAAATAAAATCTCAAATCTAAGGTATTTATAGAAACAACAAAAACAGCTTGGTTAGAGAAATTCTTTGCTATTGTCTTTCAAATTAGCTCATGGCTAGATGGCTTTATAGGGCTAATAGCCAGCCTTTCTTTGAATGGAAGACGCAAAATCGGACCGCCAAGGTCTTATAGCGGTCTTATGAGTGTGTGCAAGCTAAGGAACTTTATTCGATCAGATTTTCCCTCGAGATGGCCTCTCTCTTTACCTCTTCTTCTCGATCTATTTGAGCGTACAGATATTTTTATTGTCTGAGGCCCAGTAAGAGTGGCCTCGTAAATAAAATACAGATTACACCTGCGCCATCCTTGCAGTGAAACAGTAAAGTCTGATGTGTGTTCAATCCGCCGTCTGCAGTGGCCATACAGCATTTACGGCGATGCAACCTTGGCAGAAGTCAGGGAATTCATGCTTCCTGCGCTTCACGGAGCAGAGCTGTTGTGAAGGAAGGGGTCTTCTTCTTTGGTATTATGGCGGTATGCAAACAATTGTTATAGATGCACGACTCCAACTGATTTGTCTATTTTTCAGCCTACTATTCCCCAATGAATAGAAATAGTGATAACATGCAGAACGTGTAAGGAATTTCTTCCCTATGTTCATACAAGAGACCACAGGAAACTTCTTTGATCAGGTTAGTTTGTTTAATAAGGATTGAGACCTGGAGTATACACTTACAGCAATTTACAAGCAAGACACTCAGTTCTCAAGATGGTGTTTTCCCTTGTTATCCCCTACTATGGTTCACCCCGCCCAGGGTGACATCCCTTAACTTTAATACAATATAAACTCAGAATTAATAGTAGCTAATACAAAGATGTTTCTGCTAGGTGGAGTTCAGCTTATCGTTATTTGCAGTTTCCCAATCCTTCTTCCTCTTGCCCGACCGAGCCCCCTGTCTCATTGACCATAAAAAAAACATATTTTTTTAATCAATGCGTGTGTCTAACTGTGTGCTTGTGTGTGTGTGTTTGTGTAAGAGTACAAGTGCATAGGTTTGTGTGTGGGTTTTCAATTGGTGGAGGGTGGTATATGCATTGTTGGATTCAACATTTTGAACATTGAGATATTAAATAAATGATAGAGAAGAAGCATAGAATCAAAGGAGAAAGAGACTGGGCCTCTGTAGAAAGAGCTGTGGAATGTGTTGGAATGTGTTGGGGGATGGGAGCAGACCACCATGTTGATACAGGAAAGACAGAGGGACATCTGTGGATTAGATGAAGGAGGGGTTGAGGTCAGGAGGTGAGGACAGATTCTCATCAGGGAGAAATAAAGGTTTGGCATCCTGTTACCCTTTTAACTATTTTTCTGTTAAACCATAAGAAGGATTGGAGAGAAGGAGGAGTGTCTTAAGGGGGATATATATATCTGAGTGGGACAAATGTTGGGTTGTCTGATTACAGCTGTACAGAACCTTTGGGAAGAATTAAACTTGGTTAAAGCTTCTCTAGTGTCCGTAGGTTATTTACTCTGAAAAATATGAACCTAAGAGCATTAACATTAGTGAAGTAACACATTAAACATTTGTTCAGGTGTTATTACATGATCGGTTGAAGTTATTACGTTATTCATTAAAAAAGTTGTTACCTGATACCTTAACTTATTACATTAAGTGGAAAAGGGTATTACTATAACAATTAAACATTTTATCATATTAACCAACAAGATATTATATTTACCGGTTTTATTACATTATAAATCTAAGTTATTACATTAACCGTTGTTACAAGACACAGTATGCATAGTTCTTGCCTTGACCTCATGGATATTATTATCCAATATATTATGGATTAGATGTAGGATCATTTTAATCAATATAGATATTATAATAAAAATATAAAATTAAAGTGATAACTTCTTATTTAGAAGATAATGGATTAAATTCATTGATCAATTGAATACATGAATATACACCTATTGTTGAAACAATATTCTACATTATGACATTTAATAATAGTATCATGAGTATATGAAAGAAGATACAATTATCAACTCCCCCCCACACACAAGTTCACTATGACATTTTCTATGATAACATTAATCCATTTAGATCCCAATGTGTGATATCACAGACACAGGGGAGACCTGATCCTAGATCAGAGCTGAATAATATGCTCCAGAGGTTACCATGGTGATCAGACTAAGGCAACTGTTTAAGAATAGGAGATGGATATGACTGTTCACTAGATGTTTTCTATTGATCCTTTATTTAGGGATCTGGAAATGGTGCCGGAAGGGAGGAAGATGAAATACAGCATGTTTGTGCCTTTTGTTATTTTCTCATTGGCCCTAAATAAACAAAGCTCTTCCCAACTAGACAGACATAAGGTTACTTCTCCAGTGTGTGTTCACTGGTGTGAATAAAGGGTCCCTTATTGACTGAAGCGCTTCCCACACTGATCACCGATATAAGGCTTCTCTCCAGTGTTCGCTGGTGTGCAGTCAGGATGGAAGCTAGAGCAAAGCTCTTTCCACAATGATCACAGCTGTAAGGCTTCTCTCCTGTGTGTGTGTTCGCTGGTGTATATTCCGGTTTACTGATTGAGAAAAGCCCTTTCCACAATGATCACAGGTATAAGGCTTCTCTCCAGTGTGTGTTCGCTGGTGTGCAGTCAGGGTGGAAGCTAGAGCAAAGCTCTTTCCACAATGATCACAGCTGTAAGGCTTCTCTCCTGTGTGTGTTCGCTGGTGTATATTCCGGTTTACTGATTGAGAAAAGCCCTTTCCACAATGATTACAGCTATAAGGCTTTTCTCCAGTGTGTGTTCGCTGGTGTGTAGTCAGCGAGGAAGCTAGCCCAAAGCTCTTTCCACATAGACAGACATAAGTTCTCTCTCCAGTATGTGTTAGCTGGTGTCTAATCAGGGAGGAAACTACAGCAAAGCTCTTTCCACACTGATCACAGCTATAAGGCTTCTCTCCTGTGTGTATTCGCTGGTGTATAGTTAGTTTTTCTGATACAGCAAAGCTCTTCCCACACTGATCACAGCTATAAGGCTTCTCTCCTGTGTGTATTCGCTGGTGTACATTCCGGGTTACTGATTGAGAAAAGCCCCTTCCACACTGATCACAGCTATAAGGCTTCTCTCCAGTGTGTATTCGCTGGTGTATAGTTAGTTTTTCTGATACAGAAAAGCTCTTCCCACACTGATCACAGCTATAAGGCTTCTCTCCAGTGTGTGTTCGCTGGTGTGTAGTCAGGTGGACTGACTGATTGAAGCTCTTCCCACACTGATCACAGCTATAAGGCTTCTCTCCAGTGTGCGTTCGCTGGTGTTTAATCAGGTTGCATGCCTGATTGAAGCTCTTTCCACACTGATCACAGCTGTAAGGCTTCTCTCCTGTGTGTATTTGCTGGTGTGTAGTCAGGGAGGAAGCTAGAGCAAAGGTCTTCCCACACTGATCACAGCTATAAGGCTTCTCTCCAGTGTGTGTTTGCTTGTGTGTAGTCAGGGAGGAAGCTAGACCAAAGCTCTTCCCACATAGACATACATACGTTCTCTCTCCAGTGTGTGTTAGCTGGTGTCTAATCAGGGAGGAAACTAAAGAAAAGCTCTTCCCACACTGATCACAGCTATACGGCTTCTCTCCAGTGTGTATGCGCTGGTGTATGGTTAGTTTTGCTGATATAGCAAAGCTCTTTCCACACTGATCACAGCTATAAGGCTTCACTCCAGTGTGTACACGCTGGTGTACGGTTAAGGCTCCTGCACTAACAAAGCTTTTCCCACAATCAAGGCAGGGATAAGGCTTCTCCCCTGTATGAATTCTTACATTAGATTTGAAGGTGTTAGATGCAGAAAAACTCTTCCCACACTGATCACAGTGAATAATGAAGCCACTCTGGCTTGTGAAACTCTTCCCACAGTCAGAGCAGCAGTGAGGTTTCTTCCCTGTACGTCTCTGCTGGTGTTTCTTGAGATGTTCTGATCTGGAGAGACTCTTCTCTGCCTCGTCAGCAACATGATGTTGAGGCTCCCCAGATGATAAGCCCATCCCACTGAGAGAACGACGGTTAGGGGTGTACCCTGTGAAACAAAGACATTGAATAACTAGGTTGTCAATATGGGTCCATAATTAAATACTATTTAGTAGACTTACAGAAGCAATTAGGGTTTAGTACCTTGCTCGAGGGCACAGACAGATTTATCACCTTGACGGCTCAGAGATTCAAACCAGCAACCGTTTGATTAGTGGCCCAACGCTCTTAACCAATAACCTGCCTGCCGCCCTTATCAATATACACTCAGTGGCCAGTTTATTAAATACACCTCCCTCCGTTAACGAAACTGGATCGACAATTTACTGGCCACTGAGTGAATACTGTTTATCAATCAATTAACAGAAGTTGCAGAATCAGATTGTAGTCTAATCCACACACCCCATTGTTCTTACTTGATGAAATCAAATCTCCCTCGTGTCCTTCTCTCACAGTTCCACTCTGCCCTGCTGCTTTCCTGCAGTTGACCAGCCGCACAGACCCCCTCTTCAGACCCAGCAGTAAGGCGCTACCAGGAGAGTTGTGACCAGGGGACTCTGGCAGGTTGGAGGGGGACGGGCTAGCTCTGTCCTGGTGACCACAGGAAGTATTGTACATAGAATATCATTAGACCAAACATTTGATTACTTTAGTCTAAATCTCTGATAGGAGGTTTTATAAGGATGCACCATTCTCCTGAAGTGTGTAATCGTTCACTACTTTCCACAAATATCTAGTTCTTAAATCACTTTGGCAAATTTTTCAAATGGAAGTGGTATATTTTTTACAAATGTAAAAATATATAACACTTGTAATGCCCCGTCTTATGTTCAGAACCTTTGATTGAGCATTCATTCACCCGAGTTAGTCTTGGTTAACCCAGAACTAATGTCTCACGTAATTAGTCAGCTGCTCGATTTAGTTCTGAGTTCTTACGTGTTAGGAGGAGAGCTTAAGAGATGATGTAACGAGGAGGACGCAAACACCTGCAAAATCGTGATTTCTCATAATAACCAGAGAGGAAAAAACAAAACACCGGAACTACTGCTGCTCATTATGATGTAGTATTTAGAGCCAAATCCATCAATTATATGGTTTTACCTTCCACCCTAAATTAAATGAATGTGAACTTTTATATAATCAGGGTTTGAGGGGCATTAGCCCCCTCCCCCACCCCAAGCACCACACCACTGGAATGGCCGTTGACAAATGGGCTAGTCCACCATCCAGATCAGAGCTGTAAATACAATAAAGGCTGTCTAATGGCAGAGTTGTTAGTTTGGCACGGTTGACAGACTAGCTCTGTCCTGGTGACTGCAGGAAGTATTGTACATAGAATATCATTAGACCAAACATTTGATTACTTTAGTCTAAATCTCTGATTGATTCGATATGTCCTTATGTCTCCTTTCTGTTGAAGTGTGCAATCGTTCACTACGTTCCAGAAATGTATGTTTCTGAATCTTGTCAAATTTTTTAATACAAATGTCAAAACTGATAACACTTGTAATGCCCCCTGTCTTATGTTCATAAGCTTTGATTGAGCATTCATTGGAGTTGAACACATCTTTCACTCGAGTTAGTCTTGGTTAACCATGAATTTAAGTGTCATGTAATTGGTCAGCAGCTCGATTCCGTTCTGGGCTCATACGTGGAGAGATTATGAGATGCTAGAACGAGGAGCAGAACCCGGAATGAGGAGCTCCTCCGTCTCTTTCAAGATACGGGCCGGATGTCCCGTCCCCTTCTAACATGTGAAAGATGGTAACACCTGCTAAATCATGATTTGTTCAAATAACCAGTGACGAAAAACCTAAACACCAGAACTACTGCTGCTCGTTATCCCACGTTTGCAGCATGTTGAGAAAAATGTCCGTCTTTTTGCTTCAGTATCCTTACAGAGCACAAACGTAGAAGAAACCATCAGATATAGGGGTGTTATAACATGTAGCAGAAGCCTACAGTAAAAAGGTATTGGTGCAATTTCTGCCCCATGAAACATTGCTCAAGATCCAACTTTTCTATGTGACTTGTTACATAATCTAAAAATCATCAATTTACAGTGTATCGACAACATTCAAATAATGAGTGGAATAAACTGTAATTTACCACCCAAGTATTTCAGCAGTGCATTGTACACTATAGAATCATTTCAAATGGTAGCACAGTGACCCACTTTGCCCTACTGTATAGAAGCTGTCATGACGTTGCTACCATTAATGCGATGACGGCTATTCATCGAATAATTACATACCACGTTCAATTATTACGCAATTAAATTAATCATATAACAATTAAGTAGTAATCTAGGGCACCACAGGAAATGTATATTTAACGAGATACCATTTCCCAAGTTAACGCAAGAATATCTCGATATACTATCCGTCATCCATAAATCATTTGCTCCTATTTCAGTCTCATTCTGAACGTCGTAATATCCTATAAATCTGCACGACCCCTAGTCTCCATGATGAATCAGCTTACACGAATTGGCTTAATTATTTATTTACTAACTAAGGAAATAATCACACAGAAATACATAAAGACACACACAGGATAAATTATACACTGATTATAAATATGATGCAATGAAAAGTCTTCCAGAGGTGTATCCTACCATTTTCTTCCAATCCCTCCCTGTATGTCACCTGTTTTCAGGTGTCACCAACGATGCAAACCAAAACGTAGCTTCTTGGTCTCGGAGTATCTGTTAGAACCCATCTTCCAGAGGTGTATCCTACCATTTTCTTCCAATCCCTCCCTGTATGTCACCTGTTTTCAGGTGTCACCAACGATGCAAACCAAAACGGGAGTTAAAACGGGAGTTTGCATCGTTGGTGACACCTGAAAACTACAAAGGACATGGTGACTTTTGGTGGACGACCAGAGACTTACACAACCAGAGACTTTCTGTTGACTGACTCCTCCAAAAAATGGACCGGGCGATTTAGTGCGTACGCAAAGAGAGTCCTGTAGATGGTGACGGCTGTTGATCGTTTACGGAAGGCAGCAGTCGGTCCTGGAATATGGGGCTTTCGGTCAAGCATGGAAATGTGATGGCGGTTCCACCAGACTTAATGATTTGCTGCCGGCTCTTGTAAACGAATCCTGACCTTGACAGGAAGCCAATCAGAGAATGATGGCTCGAACGCATCCCTGGCATTGGCTGGGAGGGGGGAGTTAAGTCCTGGGAGACGGCTGATGAAAGTGTACTACTGGCATCAGTTTGATCACAGAGCGGCTGTGGTGAAACGTTTAAACACGTGTCCCCCATATACTTAGCTAACTCTAAACCGTGAAGGTTTGAATCGAATGCTGGCTTCGGCTGGACCCGCTAACAGGGGAGCATTAAATGGAGATGGAATGTGCTTAGCGCTTATGGACACTGCCAGGTCTCAGGTGTGCCTGGGTGTGGGACTCTACACATTATATGTGGGAGCTGTCCTCCACGCTCCTTGGAGCATGTAGTGGAGATGGCATGTGCCTTACCATTAGCTGACACTACCAGGCCTCAGGCTTGCCTGAGTGCGAGACACTACACATTGTAGGTGGAGAGGTCTCCTCTACGCTCACTAGACTCGAGGCGGAGACTAAACCCATTGGCTCCACAGTGATAGGGCATTGCATGGATCTGGCTCATGCCCTACGAAGTGGGGAGAGGTATCTCCAGCTTGTCTGGGGAGGGAGGCCTACATCTGATGTGGGTAGTACCATCCACGCCCATTGATTTGCTGCGGACCCATAAAACGAACTGAAGAAGCCTAGGTTCCCACTGGGCACGGATCACTGAATGTCAACTTGATGAAATTCAAAAAGGAGGGTACCCACCTGCCGCAGTCGCACTCAAAATGACTGTGACCCCTCATGTCAAAGTGAGGAATATTGATGAAGCGCTGGTAAAGGTGGTTCCTATGGCTCTGTCCCATGTTCTGTTGCTTCTTCCGACACCTGGTCGATGATGCCGCTAGATACCGCGACGGGTATTTGGTTCTCAATCCTATAAGTACTGCGCTGGCACTTGATGTCAATTGGGTGTAAAAACCCAGTTAAAGTCCGCTGAAGGTTAATAGCGGCATCTGATGTCCAGTTTGTAAGAAAAGCCTCTGATGTTCCCTCCGGGCGTGACTCGACTGGATGTAAATTTGATGATATCTGACAGTAGCATGCTACCCTTCACAGTCACACTCAAACCACCTTCAGGGTGGCTGTGACCCCCTCATGTCAAACTGACGAAAGGGCGGCACAGGCTGTCGAGGTTTGACTGGGGACTTCGGGTGCGGGTCACCAGGTACACAAAGTGGGCGGTTACCAGGTGACCAGAGCCTGTTTCGGGTTACCAGGTGCATGTGGTTCCTGACAGCGGGACTATAGACGTTTTAGTAATTCTAGGGAGTAAGCTATACTCTCTCAGGCCCAGGAAGGGTCAGAAGGCGGGCAGGGAGTGTAGGCCTAGAGGCCAGGAGTCAGAGGACACCAGGTCAATGGGGGCCTGCCTGGAGGTCAGGAAGGCCCCAGGGAGAAGGCCCAAGTTAATAGTTGTGTGAGTGACACTGTCCTTCAGGGGTGCAGAGCAGGCAAATTAATGTAAAATCGTGTGAGATGAAAATTGACAAAGTAAAGGGTGTGCAATATAGAAGGGTAGTCAGTGGACTTTCTGAACCGTGTTTGAAGTCAATAGGTCACATGCCCAAGGAGCTATTGAATTTCAAAAATTAAAATAATTTAAAATAGTGCGAGATGTAAATCGACTAAAAAAGTGCGTGCAATGTGTCTCTGCCATCGGGTTAGCTAGAACTAGTTTTGAACGTTTTAGGAGTAATGGTTAAATAGCTATTGAAATATGTAAAATGTTGATTTGTCACTATTTGACGGTCCCTAACTGCTGTTGGTGGACGTAAGGAAAACTACAGGCGAATATCCATCGAATATCCAACCTGAATCTGTCTTTACCTCATGATCTTGATATGCTAAATAAGGACCATTTCTGGTAGTTATGTGAGCTGAGGAGTTGCTTAATTTGACAAATATTAAATCCATATCATTATTCGACACTAGATATCATTGTTGTATTCCCTCTGTATAAATGCGCACGCAAACACACGCTAAAAGCACCGTAACTGGTAGCCTAGCAACAATAATCACCTATTTTCAAATGTCCTTTTTTATTTGGGCGAAACAAATTAGTGTGTAAACGGTGTGGTCGAACTGACATCTGGATAAACAAAGTGAGAAGGTGTTCAGAAAATACCTCAAAGAAGTTAACCTGTGCCTTCAAAGCCTCTCAACAGCCAATACATAGCATCCGCAAAGCAGGGTTTATATACATCATTGGTGTGTCCTAGATGCCTAATTATTTCTCCCTGCTTCTGACTTGACCTGCTGCTGGTTGAGCATTGCCTTGTATCATCAATCTGAGTGCGATAGGCTAGTAGGCTACTTGGCTGAAATTACCACCATGGTTTCTTTTGTCTAGCTGTTCAAATCGAACTCATGGTTGTGGAAGATCAAAGATTATGAAAACTAGACATTTTATACACCACAAAAAGCATACTGTTCATAAAAGTCAACCAAACTTACCCGATCCATCCTGGAAGCTACTCAATTCTTTCTTCAACTTTTCTTCAAATAAAAAACTTCAAATAAAAAACCCTGACAGCAAATGTGTACGCTAAAGTTACTAGTTAATTTGTCACAGCGTTCAGATAAAGAAAGGATAGACCACACCTTAAATATCAAAACTCGATTTAAGTTGTGACAAATAAACGTCTCATGTAGACTAATCTAATCATCCTGCAAAAGCCTGTGGAATTGTATTTGGATTGAAAACTAGATAGAGGATGGTAAC
>QNTS01001503.1:114777-144469 GCA_003317085.1 Hucho hucho
GTGCGGGGAGCAGGAACGGGCCGTGCTGGACTCATGACGCGCACTGGGACTCTGGTGCGGGGAGCAGGAACGGGCCGTGCTGGACTCATGACGCGCACTGGGACTCTGGTGCGGGGAGCAGGAACGGGCCGTGCTGGACTCATGACGCGCACTGGGACTCTGGTGCGGGGAGCAGGAACGGGCCGTGCTGGGCTCATGACGCGCACTGGGACTCTGGTGCGGGGAGCAGGAACGGGCCGTGCTGGACTCATGACGCGCACTGGGACTCTGGTGCGGGGAGCAGGAACGGGCCGTGCTGGACTCATGACGCGCACTGGGACTCTGGTGCGGGGAGCAGGAACGGGCCATGCTGGACTCACGACGGGCACAGGAATCCTGGAGCGTGGAGCAGGGACAGGACGTGCTGGGTCCACGACGGGCACAGGGATCCTGGAGCGTGGAACAGTGACAGGACGTGCTGGGTCCACGACGGGCACAGGGATCCTGGAGCGTGGAGCAGGGACAGGACGTGCTGGATCCACGACGGGCACAGGAATCCTGGAGCGTGGAGCCGGAGCAGGACGTGCTGGACTCTCTAAGCGCACGGGGGGCCTGGTGTGTGGAGCCGGTACTTCTCTCCCCGGCTGTTCACTCACCCTTGCCTCACCGATGATGGGAGCTGGAATGTCTCGCACTGGGCTGTGGATGCGAACCGGAGACCCCACACACAGAACCGGTGCAGGATATCCTGGTCCAAGGAGGCGCACCGGAAGAGACCAGGAGCGCTGAGCCGGCACCACTCTTCCAGGCTGCACACTCACCCTCCCCTGACAGATGAGTGGCGCTGGAATCTCTCGCACCGGGCTGTGAATGCGCACTGGAGACACCGTGCGCAAAACTGCATAGCACGGCGTCTTACCAGTGCGACGCTCCCTCCGACGCTCCCTCCAGAGAACACGAGGAGTTGGCTCAGGAGTCCTGCCTATAACTATCAGGCCTGAACGTGACACCTCAAACAATTTGATTTGCTGGTTTTAAGCATTAAACTTTCAAACAGCTCTTTGTTGACTGTTGCTGGGTACTGTTAGGTTCTAATTTTTTAGAGTAAATAACTCACGGACACTAGAGAAGCTTAACCAAGTTTAATTCTTCCCAAAGGGTAGTTACATCTGTAATTTAGACAAAAAAACATTTCACGCAAGCACTGATTTTTATATCCTTTCTCCTAGGCTTAGTCTCCTCCTCCACAACCGAACAGCCAATGCATCCCTGTTGCTAGACAGAACCTTAGTGATATCTGTTCTTCCTCACTTCATCTGACCTGACCTCTACCCCAAAGTGCTCACTCCTCCCCAACTCAAGGCTGTCATGGTTATTGATACCAGACTGTGTCTCTTCTCCTCCCATAGGATCCCTGATGGCTAACAATAACATATCCTGACATAATGTAAATGTTATACATCACCCTCTCTCCCTCAGTGACATTGTTAGGTTCTAAGAGCTCCACCCGTCTCCCCTACACACCCCAAAGCCATCTGACTCCTACAGATAACCATTAACTTCTGATGTAACAACCAGTCTCTTTCACTGTTAGATATATTATCCTTCTGAGTATAACAATGTTCCAAGTTTAACCCAGAATCTAACATTAGTAAACCGGCGACGTCGAGCGGTGGAGAGGGAGTTGACATGACAATGGCATGGAGCATAACCAGATAACATACAGTAGGCCAACTCATTCTGTTCTTCTGAAAAACATTTTTTATATATATCATAATGTTTTGTTATACCTGACAAATAAATCATGGATTATCCCAGATAACCTATTTGCTTATGCTCTTGCCTAAACCTAGCGACCTGTTTTTTCTATATTTATTATGAGCAAAACATATCCTGTTTTATTTGGAATGGCAAGCCATACAAAATTAAAACGACCTATTTATATAACGAATATGAATTCAGAAGGCAGAAATTATTAAATATTAAAGCATTAGACCACCAGATACTGACTGGTTTCCACTTCCCTACCTTTTTTAAGGTATCTGTGACCAACAGATGCATATCTGTATTCCCAGCCAAGTGAAATCCAGAATTATGGCCTAATAATTTTTTCCCCATTGACTAATTTCCTTATATGAACTGTAACTCAGTAAAATCTTTGAAATTGTTACATGTTGCATTTATATTTTTGATCAGTGCAGATGATCAGTACAGTCTAGAGTACTATTTGCCTGAAGAGGTGAAGTCTTGCAATGAGCTATATGACTGTACTTCTGATTCTAATTCTCAGGAGGAAAGTTAAAACCTGTAATTTATCACCCAAGTATTAAACCGTAATTTAATTTACCACCCAAGTATTTCAGCAGTACATTGTACACTACACCATCATTTGAAATGGTAGCACAAAGTGACCCACTTTGCCCTACTGGCTGAAGAAGGATGATGATGTATTTACAGCCATATACATAAATTATATGGTTTTACCTTTAACCTAAATTAAATTAATGTCAATTTATACAGTTTTCAAACTGTACGTAAACTCGACACTATACAATTTTTGTTTCGTTGTTCAGTTTTTAGTAGTTTGATTAAATGATAGTTAAATTAATTGTTAACAAATGACAGGAAAAAAATTTCAAAAGTAATCAATATGTTTTATACCAGTCATTTCTTTTCATATCAGTGAATGGAAGTGAACAAGTGCACACTTTGGGAGGATGGAAAGACAATTAGGGATTCGGTAATATAGCATCTAGGTAGAAGTGGAGCTAGCATGAGGGCCATGTGTGCGAAAAAACTAAAAAATACATGTAAGTCTACCAAAAAACAAATAAAAACATTATATAACACTATAAAACATTATGTAACACTATAAAACATTATGTAAAAAGATTACACTATGCAGAAATTGCTCCACCATTTCCTGGTTGCTACATTTGTTATAGCTCGCCTAATTTCAGTTTGTGACAAAACCAGCAAGTATAGTGTAGAGAATCATTGCAGCATCTAAACTGCTTTTAAATCTATTTTCCATAACGCAAACTATTGTATTTTTAGCTGTTCGAAGCTTGTGTACAAAACCGAAAGTAAAAAGAATACAAATTGGTTTGTCACACATGCAATCAATCAATCATTCGTTCATTTCATCACACAGACGAGTCATTCATGCTTTGAAATGCAATCAAGCATTTTAATTTTAAAACAAAGTAACAAAGGGAGCTTTGTATAATTCGCCTAAACAATAAATAAATGGCAATTCACTAACTGTTTTTAGTCTTTGCTGTAATAAAAGCTTAATAAATTGTTATTTAGAATAGACTCTGGTACACTTATAGTTGATTTCAGTTTACTTCATTGAAAGACATAGGGTGTGTCTAAATATGGAAAAAATACACGTTGACATTTCAACCAATCGATTGGTCGAAAAACAGACTACTCTCGGTCGACCAAGATCTTTTTAGTCAGGGACTTGCATAACTCCGAATACAGGTGTGCCAAGCTTGTAGCGTCATACCCAAGAAGACTAATCGCTGCCAAAGGTGCTTCAAAGTACTGAGTAAAGGGTCAGAATACTAAATAAAGTATGTTTTTTTATACATTTGCAAAAATGGAAAAAAACTGTTTTCGCTTTGTCATTATGGGGTAGATTGATGAGGCAAAAAATATTTAATAAATTTTAGAATAAGGCTGTAACATAAACAAAATGTGGAAAAAAGTGAAGGGGTCACAATACTTTCCAAATGCACTGTAGCTAATAAAGTGACCATTTGATTGAAGAAACATCGTATTGATTAAGTTTGTAGCTCCAACAGATTCTCACTTTCATGTGCACATTTTCGTCCATTAG
The DNA here is from genome assembly GCA_003317085.1 of Hucho hucho. Classification (NCBI taxonomy): domain Eukaryota; kingdom Metazoa; phylum Chordata; class Actinopteri; order Salmoniformes; family Salmonidae; genus Hucho; species Hucho hucho. Next base: position 118,604 of record QNTS01001503.1, read on the forward strand.
CAACCAACGATGAGCTACCTTTTTGTAGCATTTCTGACAATGCTAACATCTTTTCAGCCATATCTTCGAGTTCCATTCCAACGGGTCAGCAACTCTGTTGCTCTGCAACAATACAGTTGCTATTGGCTAAAATTAGCTTATTTGCCCAAAGTCCAGCAGCTAGCCTCTGTAGCTAGCTAGGTAGCACCAGTCAGCTGAAAGCAAGCTAGCTAATGAACGGGCAAAGAAAGGTAGCTAGCTAGTTTTGTTTATGGAAGGTTTGTTACACATATAACAAAGCCATTCGGTAGCTAAAGCCGGACAACAACAGCTGACCTAGACACATAAGGAAGCTAATGATAGCTAATTCACTTCCAAATGACAGTCCTACATTTTCCACAAAACATAGCTAGCTAGCTAACCACATCAATTCAAAACCACCACCAAACTTTGGGCAAATTGCCACGCTGCTGGCTTACAATGCATGCAATGCAATTGGCTTTTGCAACACTAGCTAGCTCTATAGTCCAAGCTATGGTAAGAGCTAGCCATTTGACAGCCTTCATTGTTTTTACAGCTCCGATCTGGATGGTGGACTAGCCCATGTGTAGGATATTTATCAACAACTCCGCAGTGCACGCCGTTCCAGCTGTGTGGTGCTTGGGTTGGGGGACGGGGCTAATGCCCCCGAAACCACCGAGGTAAAGTTGGTTTTATATTCAGACATTCAATGGCCAAAAGCCAGTTAAATTCACAGTTTGTCACAGAAACATCAAACGAGGTACAGTTGAAGTCGGAAGTTTACATACACTTAGGTTGGAGTCATTAAAACAAATTTTTCAATCACTCCACAAATTTCTTGTTAACAAACTATAGTTTTGGCAAGTCGGTTAGGACATCTACTTTGTGCATGACACAAGTAATTTCACTTATAATGCACTGTATCACAATTCCAGTGGGTCATAAGTTTACATACAGTAAGTTGACTGTGCCTTTAATTAGCTAGGAAAATTACAGAAAATGATGTCATGGCTTTAGAAGCTTCTGATAGGCAAATTTACATAATTGGAGTCAATTGGAGGTGTACCTGTGGATGTATTTCAAGGCCTACCTTCAAATGCAGTGACTCTTTGCTTGACATCATGGGAAAATCTAAAGAAATCAGCCAAGACCTCAGAAAAAAAATTGTAGACCTCCACAAGTCTGGTTCATCCTTGGGAGCAATTTCCAAACACCTGAAGGTACCACGTTCATCTGTAGAAACAATAGTATGCAAGTATAAACACCATGAGACCACGCAGCTGTCATACCACTCAGGAAGGAGACGCGTTCTGTATCCTAGAGATGAATATACTTAGGTGCAAATCAATCCCAGAACAACAGCAAAGGACCTTGTACAAAAGTATCTATATCCACAGTAAAACAAGTCCTATATCGACATAACCCGAAAGGCCGCTCAGCAAGGAAAAAGCCACTGCTCCAAAACTGCCATAAAAAAAGCCAGACTACGGTTTGCAACTGCACATGGGGACAAAGATCGTACTTGTTGGAGAAATGTTCCCTGGTCTGATGAAACAAAAATAGAACTGTTTGGCCATAATGACCATCGTTATGTTTGGAGGAAAAAGGGGGAGGCTTGCAAGCAGAAGAACACCATCCCAACCGTGAAGCACGGGGGTGGCAGCATCATGTTGTGGCGGTGCTTTGCTGCAGAAGGGACTGGTGCACTTCACAAAATAGATGGCATTATGAGGAAAGAAAATTATGTGGATATATTGAAGCAACATCTCAAGACATCAGTCAGGAAGTTAAGCTTGGTTGCAAATGGGCCTTCCAAATGGACAATGACCCCAAGCATACTTCCAAAGTTGTGGCAAAAGGGCTTAAGGACAACACAGTCAAGGTATTGGAGTGGCCATCACAAAGCCCTGACCTCAATCCTATAGAATATTTGTGGGCAGAACTGAAAAAGCATGTGCGAGCAAGGAGGCCTACAAACCTGACTCAGTTACACCAGCTCTGTCAGGAGGAATGGGCCAAAATTCACCCAACGTATTGTGGGAAGCTTGTGGAAGGCTACCCAAAACGTTAGACTCAAGTTAAACAATTTAAAGGCAATGCTACCAAATACTAATTGAGTGTATGTAAACTTCTGACCCACTGGGAATGTGATGAAAGAAATAAAAGCTGAAATAAATCCTTCTCTCTACTATTATTCTGACATTTTACATTCTTAAAATAAAGTGGTGATCCTAACTGACCTAAAACAGGGAATCTTTACTAGGATTCATTGTCAGGAATTGTGAAAAACTGAGTTTAAATGTATTTAGCTAAGGTGTATGTAAACTTCAGACTTCAACTGTATGATTTATTCTATGTCTAGTATACTTTTACAACCTTTGTTTGGAGGAAACATTCCAGTTTGATTTGATAGAGGGCATGTAGTCTGTCTATATTTATATTAGCATAAGTATTGAAAGATACTAGAGGGTAGATAAAAAAAAAACACTAATATAAGAAGTGGACAGTACATGTTTTGTTTTTGGACTGAATGCTTACATTATGATTTGCCTCTGAACTGTATGTGAACCCCTCTGCAATCGACTGGCACTAACCATTACAAACTAGGACTGTCGTGGAAAAAATGATCTTCAAATGATGACACTCATACAAGAAACTTGTGAATTCAATAAGACCTTTAATTCAGAGTAATCAAAGGCCGAGCTGTGACCCGGATCACAGCTAGCTCTGACTGAACTCAGTTCAGCTTATATAGTGTTACCATAGGCAGCCTCTGACATGTGTTTCCACTTAAAAGTGAAACGGGTGGTACGAGGCCTACATGTAGTATGTGCGGTTTTTCAGCTGAGGCAACCCTTGACATGTGTTTCTACTTAAAAGGTGTTCTATGCATTCTGTTCAGAAATGAGAAAATGTAACATAATTGTATTAAAATATCTCCAACACAACCAGGCATAAAAATGTGGTCCTCTTTTTTTCCCAGTCTTCAATGCAAAGCAAGACTGCTCAATGTGAGCTTTGCATCATCCAGAGAAAACTGAAGATCATCTGACCAACTGGGTTTGTCTTTGTGTAACATAACAGTAGGCTCATGTAGTTTCATTCAAGTATGAAAAGTATGAAACTTTGTCTTAACTTTTTTATCAGGGTTATCCTTGTGCTATTGATCTAATGCTCTATTATCATGACTCTATGTTATTATTCTACTATGAGAGATACCAGATACATACTATGACAGCAATTCACTGTAATAGGTACACACGTTGTGTCTGGTACAAGTGACGATTAAACTGATTTGGATTTCAGACTGACTTTATTGTAATGTTTGATATTACAACATTGATGTGTGATACTTTTTTTATCAACACATATGTTTTTAATGTCTGCCTTTATTACTATACGATTTATATTGCCTGAATTCTCAACCATGATTAACAGCTCAGTTATGTGTGCTTCTGTCAGGGTTGTGGTCAAATGCATGTCATTTAAAGTCAATTTAGCATTTGAACTAAAATCCAATTCAATTTGAAAATGTTCCTAATTGCAAAAGCATGTAACATAATTTGGGTATTCTAGAACTGTAATTTACATGTAAATAAACATAACCCTGTTTTATGTTTTTAATACTGCAGATGCTCTGTGTGCCAGAGATGGTACCATTCAGCTTGTCTGGGGATGACAAAGAAGGACTTCAACAAAGCCAAAATAGAAAATGATTGGAAGGGGCCTCTTTGCTGTTAAATTAGAGACATATAAATAAATAACTGTTGTGCCTTGTAACTACTTTAAAATGTGGAACTGTTGCACTAAAAATGCAAACATTGATTTGGCACAGGTGTCACAGGTGTTCCTATAATGTACAGTTATTATAAAATTCCTTACAAAAGCTACCATTGCTGCAATAACAGAACACATTTACAAATGTAGGGAATTAGACCTTAAATACATTTTCACCTCAATTTGTTATCTTCTTAACAAGAACTTATCACTTAAAATGTTATTTATTATATCTATATTGATTCAAATGATCTTATATGATCTTATATGGGTTTTGTGTGACCCGCGCTGGATATGAATTTATGCTAATGTGGAAAATATGTGGGGTGCTATCCTCAAACAATCAAATGTTGTGCTTTCGCTGTAAAGCCTTTTTGAAATCTGACAACGCTGTGATATTGCCAAGAAGCAGAGCTTTTGATGACTATGCAACTATGCAAATTATGACACTCATACAAGAAACTTGTGAATTCAATAAGACCTTTAACTTCGTAGGGAGCGGTGGGGCGCTAGGCAATCTGTCAAAACCACTTTTTCCAGGACAGAAATTCCTCGGGTTTTCGCCTGCCATATCCGTTCTTTTATACTCACAGACAAAATCTTAACACTTTTAGAAAATTCAGAGTGTTTCCTATCCAATGGTACTAAATATGTGCATATCCTATTTTCTGGGCCTGAATGGGAGGCATTTTACTTTGGGCACGCCAGGGTCTCCAAAACGGTCACCTCGTGCGCTGCTCCCAAAGAAGTTAATTCAGAGTAATCAAAGGCCGAGCTGACCCGGGTCACAGCTAACACCATTAATCCCACAATTATAATTTATACCCTTACAGCATATGAGTACAGCCCATATGTAAATGCAGTCACTCCTTCTTTCTCTCATGCTACCTATCATCTTTTGATCTGAGGTCTTGCTTGTTCATGCCCAGTAACGCCCCTATCTGTTCCAAGTTTAGATTATATGGTGGCATCCACTTCAATGTTATAACAATAATACATTTTATTGTGTACATATATTACTTGTTGGCCATTCTGCTGTCATCTTTTAGACCTTAATGGATTAAATTAGTACTATATCTCTACTTGATGTATCTCATGGTTCCAGTTGCATTGATCTCTGTATATGAAAATATCTTGTCTTTGACTCTCCTCACCACATTCTCTTAGCATTTTCTTGCTGTCACTCACACCTGACAGCTGCTTGGGCTGTATTAGTAGCCCTGCAAATGCCTAAGCTTTTATCCTATATGTTCCTGTACCTTATAAGTCCTTTTGTTTCTGTTCACCTGTCTAATTTTACAGACCCTGTTACTTGACTCTATGTCTGACTTTTAACATATGTATTTACGGAGCTCAGCTTTGCAGCCTTGTCACCAGCCGAGACAACCTTTGACCTATGTTCTGCTCACAAGTGGCAAAATAGACTAAGTGGCATTCTGAGAGATGCGCTTGGTGTCCTCTGTCTCTTGACAACTGTCTAAGTTATCTTGCATGCTTGTTTTAGCACTTAAGCCTCAGCCAATATTATAAATGCAATCTAAGTTATGTCAATCATGTTGTCTGCTATCACATAGTGCATTAATTAAATTAATTAATGTGTCTTAGCCATGTTTTTACTACCACAAACACAACAGTCCCATTGCTATCAAGTCATTCTAGCAAACATAGCACCCCACTTTCCCAAAGCTAAGTCTAGTCACTCACAGGCATGGGTATAAAATCCCACACTGTCCTTAACTTCTTGTCTTAACTCTTCCAGTTTGGTCATAGCTATTGGGAAAGATCCATCAGGTGTAGTGTTGGGAATAAAGGTACAACATTCATCTCCCAACATCACACAGACTCCACCCTTCTCAGCTAAAATCCAATTTAGAGCCTGTCTATTCTGCCATGTCATTTTGCTTATCGCCTGTACCTGTTCTCCTAAGGCTGTTCATACAGAGTCAGTACAGTACATGAATCTTTGTTGATTCTAGTAAATATCATTATGAGGACCATTTAATTAAGTTCTTATGTCATATGCTGCACATTCATGTTCTCCCAAATTAGTGTTGAGTACATTTTCCCATTTAGCATATTCATTAAATTATGCAGTTCCAGGTACAATCAACAAATTTACCAAAGTAGATTTGCTACACAAAATACAATTGTCCATCCCATGTTTGGATCCGTTGTTTGCAGGTTTTTGCACCTGCGTCATCCTTCTTCCGTTCTCCGCTCGGCGCATCAGCATCCTGGCTCCTGCCTGGTGCATTGACATTTTGACTCCTTCCTGATGCGTCGACCTCCTCTGCTCCCTTCGGACACCCACCTGGTGTATCAGCATCCTCTGCGTCTTCATGACCTGGTGGTTCTCTCCTCTCTTACGGGACTTTAGTACAGTGGTTGAGATGGTACCACGTAATGCTTCCTTTCACCTGGACGGCGGTTGACGTCGCTCGAACCACCTCGTAGGGACCTTGGCTCATTCCATTCTTCCGGAAACACTTGGACCCGGTCACCTTGAATCACCGGACATGGAACCTCTGGTCCTGGTTCAGGTTTCTCCCTTCTTTCTGTGAGGCATTCAAACTTAGAGACTTATGGCCTCTGTTCTATGATTACACCATACATCCTCTTATTTCCATCACTCATCACACAACAAACTGACATTCCAGCTGAAGCTGTTGATCCCCTCTCCTTCTGGTTCCTAAGAGAGTGATAGCATAAGACTTGGAAAGCAAAAAACAAAACATAACTGTATTGACAATGTGATATGTTATGCATAAATATATACAGTGGGGAAAAAAAGTATTTAGTCAGCCACCAATTGTGCAAGTTCTCTCACTTAAAAAGATGAGAGAGGCCTGTAATTTTCATCATAGGTACACTTCAACTATGACAGACAAAATGAGGAAAAAAAATCCAGAAAATCACATTGTAGGATTTTTTATGAATTTATTTGCAAATTATGGTGGAAAATAAGTATTTGGTCAATAACAAAAGTTTATCTCAATACTTTGTTATATACCCTTTGTTGGCAATGACAGAGGTCAAANTGCATAACAACCAAAATCTAAGACCATGACAATTCCCACTCTCTCTTCACCTGACTCTATGCCATCAGGATGCTTTACTGCTGGACTCCACAAAAATGAAAGCCCTAAAAAGCTTCCTCATGCTTTCACCCAGTCTTCCCCTTTCGGCCCCAGGTTCTGAGAGGTGTTCCCAAGTCATGTCATTTTCACTTAGTTCCCCATCTCCTCCATTCCAACTGATAGGCATGTCACCTGATATGCATATCCCTAATCAACATTACATCTTCTTGAAGTAATTCAACAGTGTATATGCTTTCACATCAATGCCTTCAATATGTTATTTAGAGTACAATTAACCTAACATCTATCCTTTTTCATATGATACATTAACCTATAAAGTAATTAGCTCCTAAACTTAACCCCTCTGTATGTATGTCTACAGTGAAATCTAGTCTCTCTCTCTCTTTAGCTCCTCTTCTTCTGTTATGGTATTTTCAAGCTCACCCATTACATGGTGGACCTTACTTCTTGTGAGAATTATGCACCCACCAAAGAGAGACATCACAATCTTTACCACTGCAGGTGTTGTAAGAAGTACCTCCAGCCAGGTGTATCTTGATGTACACCCAATCTCCAGAATTCAGCCTATGCCTTTGGTCATTTCTGCTTTCACCTGAAGATATGCACACTGCAACACATGGGTTATTTCCTGACAACATCATTTGTAACATTTGAATAACTACATCCCCTGTACTCCCATCAGTCTCCCAGTTACCAATCCATGTGGTATGAGTCTTCATAAACTGATATCCCAACGATGCTACTAAAATTACCCCTGCTATTACTCACATGGCCCATGCCTATAATCTCCTTTAATTGCAATCCCTTCGGCAACTGCCGTGAGAATGACTACTGCCTGTAATCTATCAAGTGTTCGCTGAATGTTAGAAATTAGGAAAGAGATTAACGAGTTGGAAGAATATTCAACCTACGTATCATTCCATCTAACCCATAACATACTAGTCACTACTCCTAATTGCACTTTTACAGTTATAACCATACTAATACATTCTCAAATCAATTAGTCAATATACATCAATCCCTCCTCTGGAACAATGATCACTCATGTTCCACAAAACCTTAAAACACATTTACTTAACAAGAAAAGAGAAACAAAAAATATAATAACTGTACATTACCTGTGAATGAAACCATCATTATGTGTCTGAATACATTGGAAAACAAAAGAAAACAAAAACCCTCATGGTTAAACCCTAGCTATCATCCAGTACGTTCTAACAACCTTCCTGTCAAAGGATTCCTATAGATACGTTTTCCAGAGCTTCCCTAGGCCTAATAAATTTAAACAGTTCTATATCCAAATCATAACTGGAACATTTAATAAATTATCCAACCCATATTTATAATAACAGTCCTCAGTGCTTACTTTGAGACTATGAGTCAAATTTCTGCTTTTTAACTTAGCACACATCATCCTGGTTAGAATGTAAATTTGTAAACGGAACCTTTTATTGTTGTTCATAACTCTTCACATGACAACCCCCCTTTTGTCCCTGTTTTCCTGTCATGAGTGGCCTAGAAATAATAGCAAGTTATCCCTATGCATCCTTAGACTATAATTATTCATAGTGAATAGACCCCCATTCCCCTTTATAGTCTTCCTTCTCCCGGAACATACCATTCCAGCATGTCTATTTCAGATAGATCTTCCCAACGGACACAGTTGTCCCTCACTCTTCAGCCGGTTTGGGAGTGTTTGCGATTCACCCACACTGGTTGTAGTGAAAATATCCCTCTCATGTATTAAAACATGATCTAACGTCACTTTCCATGATAACTCCCTTATTCTACTGGCGACCAGTCGGAAAAGTTAGCAGAGCATCAAGTTATCATCCTAGCCTCTCCTGAAATCCCACACTCCTAAATCCCAGTCTGGTGAAATTTGTATTAAAACAAAAAATGAAAACATCCATACATATAACACAATCCATTTGGAGTACTGTAATCTCTTGTTAACATATATTTTCCCTTCTATATGCAGACTGAACAAGGCACATTTGTACATTTTCCCAAAGACCATCCTTATAATTTCCTAAGGAAATAATAATAATAATCTCCTATAGTAATAGTACAATTTGGATAGAGAATGGTGTTTCTCATTAATTTTATAATGAAATCCCCCTCTCTATTTAATTCATAATGAAGTTGATCATTCTTCATTAGGAATTTTTAATATTCAGGGCTTTCAACACCATTAACATGTTTCCTCTCCCTTTCTTTCCCTGTCCTTCAGAAACCACTTAAATGCCTTTCAAAACATTTCTATATAAATAAAATCCCACACTTCAGTGAGACCCCCACTATCGCATAGATTGTCTCTATGTGCTGGTGTGTGTTAAACCATATGTTAAAAATAAACAGAAATGCCAGGCCTTCCCATGCTGTATTTAGCATGCATTACCCTCATTCACCCATATGGTATTATATGATTGGTCTCTCACTGTCATAATCATGTACAAATATTCTGTTATTGTTAATAGACCAATTTCCAATCAACACATTTAATAGCTGTTTCACCTTAGATTATTCCTGTTAACCATTCTAAATGTTATACTTTTTCCTGTCGCAAATGTAGGCAATTTCTCAGATGAAGAAATCAGTGATATTTGCTCCAAGGCTTCTAATACAAAGTTGTTTTAGACATGGTCACCCATGTCTCCCTTAATTAACATACATACATATGTATTTGACTTCCATTTTTCCTGGAAGCAAGAATTCTATTCAAGATCCATCAGATAATATAGTGTTCCATTAAGTAGAATTGACCGTATTTTAAAATAAACAATCCCAGAGCCCCTTTCCAATAATCTTATCAGTTTAACCTTTTCATTAGTTTAGTAAAATACAAAACTGTTGTTTAACAACATTCAACAAGTTGGTGCTGCCTTTATCAGCATGATAGTTAATACTTAATTCATTCAACTCATATTACTAGACACTGTACCACATAATAGAAACAGATTATAATGTCTAGAATACATAACTTTCCAGCTCAAATTTACTAGTGTTACCTAACTATAAAGCCAAGCAATAATAATGTTTATTTATACCTTTACTTTTAAACATCCCACTAATTACTTGCTTCCAACCACATCTAATATTTGTTTTACAATCTCAAGGCTCAATCTCTACTATTCATATAAGCTCTTATTGAAACCTCAGTTTTTGAAATTACTAAAATATCACATCATTAGAGTGCTATAAACAGACACTAATAATCAATCCTCCTTATCAATGGCTATATTTTTATCACTAATTACTGCTTCACACTCATTAAACATTCATTAGTTTAAGATTAAAGTTCTCTTCAATCACAATTCAACTCCACCTCTCTTTTCGCTAACGTTTGTTACCAGGTACATTTTTATTTTAATTATAGTCAAAACAACCCTATTTCTGCTTTTTACAGGAAGGCCACTTTAATTAGTATTATCTCTTCTTCCCTTACGTAAATTCAATACATTGAATTCGAATAACGTAACAAAGACTACGTTTTTCTTCAGTTGCACGGTTCTTGAAAACCTCTAAATATTTTGTCTATTCGCCAGTAGTACTTTACCATATAGCATACATATTGTATCAACACAGAATCCCCACATCTAAACCTTTTAGCAGATCGTGCTCTCGCCCATTTTAAATTACCTAATATCCACGGTCCTGGTTTCTTAGAAGGATAATTCAACACCAAAATCCACTAACGAACAGGGTTGATCCAAACTTTCTGAATCATAATTCCTACTATTTTTTCCCACATGGCAGTCAAGCACCCAAGCTAACATTAACTAGCTAAAGTTGGCTAATTTAGCTAAATGCTACTTCCATACATAAACAAGAAAATACATCTTCATTCTACTCACCTAGCAAAAGCTGGTTAGGCTCTTTACTTGTTTGTTAAACACATTGGTGGCTAACTGTGCTGCTTACAATAATTCAAATTATGTTATTTCATTTAAATTTAATGACACCAACAACATCCAATCCGACAACTATTTGTAAATTCATCAGTTATTCAGCACTCTGGTATATACAATCTAGTGCTTTGAAATCCATAGCCTGAACGACATTACCAAGCACCCCATTTTACACTATTCATTCTCAAAATAGTCCTGTGAGCGTAATGACGCTGATACACTTGTATATTAAGCTTCTTATTCTGGTTTTATGTGTTTGTTCGAATTCATAATTGCCTCCCTGAAATCTTTATTTAATTTTAATTCTCCTGTTAATAATTCAACTTTTGGATTTTGAATTTGCCGCCTTATATTTCACCGGGTAGTGTCGGGAGGGCCCGCTAGCGCGTCGCTACTCCCTAAGTAGTTAAACAGATGGAGATAGGTCAATACCACCCTCCAGTGGTTGTTAATCCTGTAACTGGGGCTCCTGGAGAGTAGACAAATAGACATGGTGTAGCTTGTAATGCTCTTGGAGGACCACTTGATTGTCCTTTTGATAACCCAAACTGTCTATATGGGGTTACTCTGGGAGGAGGATATGTTTGCCATGATTATAGTGATAAAGGTTTTTTTGTTTTCAGTAAAAGCACCTGACGCTAATGACTTGGAAGTTGTGCATGTGCACAAACCTTGTCGTAAAGGAAAAATGTTGCAAGTGGTGTACTAAGGATGGGCGAGATGGACATCGTCATCACCCAGAACCATTTTTATGTACAATGTGACAAAGAAGAGACTGTCATATATGTAAGGATGAGGAATATGCTTGATTGAAGACTGAACTGAGACAATATGTATAACCTTGTATCATTATTTGTGATGGTTTATTGTTTTTCATATCTTCAACAGTACTGAGATACCTTCAGGCAAGGCTATGTACTACATGATTATGTTTCTACATTGTATTTTAAGTTTGATTTACTTTGTATTTGTATAGATTGGATCTTTTACTCCTATCCATTGTATATGAATGGAGATGTTTGGTCTTGTCTTTGAGTTTGTGGAGTTCCAATCGTTAGGCCGGATAGGGACCAGTGCTTGATGATTGATTCTCCCTTGCCTTTGATGTATTTGTATGTTTTTGTGTGGGACTATTTAGTCCCAAAGGGGGGTTATGTGGTAGCAGACATCATGACTAAGATTGCATTTCCAATATTAGCAGGCAGAATTTAGACTGTCCACTTTTAAGTGCTGAGACAGAATGGCTATATAAGGAATGGAGCATATAGGATGAGGGCTCAGGCACCATTATAGCTACCATTATAACCTAGACAGCTGTCAGATGTGGGCGTTAACAAGCAAGAACTGAGACGGAAAGATAATGGTGGAGAAAGGTCAAGATTAGTTATTTTCGTATAGAGGGAGTAGTTCATGAACATACAAGGAGTGATTCTATATGTTATGCAAAAGACAGAATACATAAAGGGAGAGCTCTGTGATAAGGAAGTCAGTCTCTTACCATGGGAGAGGCTCGGCTTTAATCCTTTGAATTAAAGTCTGAATTGAATTCACAAGTTCCGGTATCTGTGCAATTATTTGACTAATTGGTTTTCCACAACACAAGCAAGCTAATGTTAGCTAATAGCTGATGTATTGTTGCCAAGCATCCAAGTTGCTGACCAGGTTAGATAGATTTGGCTGAAAAGATGTTAGCATTGTCAGAAATGCTACAAAAAAGGTAGCACATTGCTGGTTCTTATCAGACAGAAAAGTGCACGTGAGAGTGATAAATGATCAAATGTAATTAAAACTTTTTAATTCCAATCGTCACTTTATGGAAGCTATAGTGCCATTTTAATCCGACGCAAGAATTTTAGCGAAGTAGGCACAGAAAATACTGAACACTCACGACTACAATAATGGAATCTAAAAAAATAAAATAGAAAACATTTAGTCCAAATATGTATTTCTTTGCCAGTGTGTAGTGACATGAGCATCTCACAATTACTTCAAAAATAGTAATAATTTGAAAAGGGGCTATTAACTAGCTGGCCTGGCGCATCGTTGCCCATGAATGGAAGTTACTAGGCTAGCGAGCAAGCATCTTATCCAGGTAGCCTTGGAAAACAAAAAACTAAAAGCTTGTCCTGTATGAGACCTTTCAGGGAACATGAAAGAGGAGGATGGCAATTGGCGTTTCTCTACAAGTTGGGACACACTACATGTTTTCTACTTGCATGCACACACAGACATGAGTACCATGTATAGACGCATCATACTTAGCTTAGGTTGATGGGACTAAATCGTTTTTGGCAAGAGCGCAACTTTGGTTTTAGAAGTGTGTGGGGGAAGGGGGGTCTTAATGATTTACATTTTTTATCCAGTCAGATACACACTACAAACAGCCTACTCAACCTCTCGGAGGCATCCGCATGTTCCTCAAGCACACCGTTGCCACATTTAGTATCACATTCCAATAATCAAACTAGGGGGGACAAAAATGCTATTTCAGAATGTGGTGGGGACATGTTCACTCCATCTCCAGTGAAAGTTGCACCCCTGGTTTTTGGTATCTTTTAGTTGTCACTGTATAAGACTAAGCATAGGTGATTAGATGATGTTGAAGTTGAAATGGTGCTTGAATAGTGGAGGCAGCGCCTGTTTCCTTTTCGACTTGTGGTAACTCTAAATCAATAGTTGTTTAGTATTCCGAAAACATTCACTTGCTTGATCATTCTGAAGGTCATGTAACTGTTACATGTAACATTTTTTGTGAACTTAACAGGACAGATGTTGAATTTATTCTGCCACTGTCTTCTTGTCTCAGCTGTGTCAAGGCATATGAACTAACAGGTTATAGAGCAAACAATGCAATTACCACAACATAAAATATGGCTATTTTTCTGGCTTGGATTCCCTGGTGATTTTACCCACACACCGCTTCTGCAAGGTGTAGGCTTGGCCTCATTATTTCACCAAGGTTCTGACTTTAGCTGCTTGTTGCGCATTGCCTTGTATCATACTGTGTGCGATAGGCTAGTACGCTACTTGGCTGAAGGACAAAATATCCCAAGTGTTTATTACCATCATTGTTTATTTTGTCCAGCTGTTCAAATGGAACGAATGGATATGGAAGATCAAAGATGATAACTAGGCCTAGACATGTTATACACCACAGTAGGCATACTGTTAATAAAAGTAAACCAAACTCACCCGATCCATATTTGAAGCTATTCAGCGTTTCTTCAAATAAAGTGTGACAGTAAATCTGTAGCTAGCCTACACTACAGTTTCTTCCTTGTAACAGCGTTCAGATAAAGCTAGACCAGAGCAAACGTAAATTAAATATCAACACTCGACTTATGCTGTGACAAATAAATGCCTGATGTAGGCTCATTGTACTTCAGAAAGATCCTGGTTAAGATTTTAATATATTAGAGTCAATTAAACGTTCCACACCCTATCCACCAAGAATCCTGATGTCTGTTATCGTTTAACTCTGCCCGAGAGTCTGTTGGAACAACGTCCTCTTCGAGAGTCCAGGTAGTTTTAATTGTCTGAGGCCCAGAAAGGGAACCCTATAAAACACCAGACTGATTACAGCAGCGCAATATGTGAAGCGAACCATGCAGCATTTACAGCAATGCAACCTCCGCAGTCGTCAGTGTATTACATGCATTTCGCTACACCCGCAATAACATCTGTTAAACACAAGTACGTGATCAATAAAATGTTATTTGATTCATAATTCTTCCGCTTCACAGACCAGATCCAGAGCGTGAAGGAAGTGGTCTTCTTCTTCTTCGGTATTATGGCGGTCCGCAAACAATTATTATAGGTGCATGCCCCCACCTAGTGTATTGGCTGTGCATCAGCCTACTATTCTGTAGTTTTAATTCATTACACTTTGTGAAAAACCAACTAACCCTACACCCATTAAAACCTCATCATTATTCCACTACTTTGGCCCTCTGATCCTACACCAGGCCAGCAGCCTGGGAGGATGGGATATTATCATTCAAAACACCTTGTAACTCTGCAGTAAAATATTGTACACCCAAGTTCTCTGCAGCTGCCACCACAACATCTATCCACTGTGATTTATGTTCTATTCCTGTGGTACGGTTGACAACCATGGCCGTGAATGCAAAAAAAAAGAAATTACTGAAGCATGTTATTCCTATCACTCTCTATTGACCTCAACCTAATCACAGGTATCCTCTCAGGATCCCTCACCCTGGAGCCATCTTCCTCTACTACTCTCTTCACTGCCTCAGCCTACACCACCTTCTGCACTACTCTGATCCTGGTAACCTCAACCTGTCTTTCTCTCACCGGACATGTCTGATCTCCAGCACCATGTGTACCCCTATAGTTAACACACAACTTTTTACATCAATACTACACATTCCTTTCTCTCAGGTCCACCTGCACACTTCTCACATCTAGGAATCTCCCTGCTACACACTGCCGGAAGGAAGTAATCAAGGAAGGGAGTTTGTATTTTTACAGGAAGTACCGCCCCCACTTACCGTCAACCAATCATTTCAATGTCGAGCTATACGAGCTCGCCAGCTTGTAGTCTTGAAACTCGAAAATGAGATACGTTTGGCTCGTTCAGCCATCCCAATGGCAAAAATGAATAGGAAAAATGTGGGTTTTGGAATAAACACTGAAAATAAGATAAGCACAGGCTAAGGAGATCTTATATGTTTTGTTCTATGAGATAAGCAGTCAGTTACTATGACCTTTATGAATTATGAAGCCTTTCTGTGCTGTTTTTGTTATGACGTTGGCTGATAAATATTGTGGAACAAAAATGTATAAGATCTCCTAAACCTGTGTTTACAACAGTCCTTATTTTCGGCATTTACCCAAACACCCTACAAAAACACCATTACATTTCCCCCATAGGCTTTGTCAAATGAACCATGGCAAAATTTGTGCCTATAAATAGATGCCATTACTATCTCTCTTTAGAGCCCCACAGTGGACGAGTCATAATACCCATAAAACCTAGTGGTCAAACAGGGAAATGGTTCCAATTGTTTTCCACCATTCATTTTTTCCCCATATGGGATTTCCCATAGGCTTACCCTGGCGAGATTTTGATTAGAGTGTAACTCTCTCTTGGACAAGGTGACTTGATCAATATAGTCAGCTATATTTACTCTCAAATTTCGCAAATGCTGACGCAAGGCAATGATCTTCACCTTTTCCAAATGTGTATTTTGGTCCTGTTTCATCCAACTGACAACACATTACATCATAAAAGTATGCTTGTTTATTTTATGTTTCTATCTGAAAATATTTTTTACTCTTACCGTCTTCTGACGTTGACTTCAGAGTCCTCAGAGGCATGTAGTGACCTCTCTGAGGAGTGGTGGTCGGGTGGAGGTGGTAGCCCATGATGGGGTGGGGGTCCAGTCGAGGGTTCTCCCCGAACCGAGGCATAGCATCTTTTTAAAGGTCATTTTTACGACGTTTCAGAACCACATGTCAAACAAAGTTAAAAATTTATAATTTTCTTTTTAAAGCAATGACAGGTAATTCAGATATGTTTCCTAGAGGTTAAAGATCACATTTCTGTCAATCTGAACATTCTGAAGATGTGTCTGATGGATAGCTATGAACCTAATATTTCCAATGATATCTGATTAAAGGGTATACATGAGCAATAACCTAATGAACTGTATGCTGACATTATCATAGGATAAAACCCCTATGGGATCGTACTTTTTGGAGAAATGTCCTCTGGTCTGATGAAACAAAAATAGAACTGTTTGGAACTGTTTGGCCATAATGGCCATCGTTATGTTTGGAGGAAAAAGGGGGAGGCTTGCAAGCCGAAGAACACCATCCCAACCGTGAAGCACAGGGGTGGCAGCGTCATGTTGTGGGGGTGCTTTGTTGCAGGGGGGACTGATGCACTTCACAAAATAGATGGCATCATGAGGCAGGAAAATTATGTGGATATATTGAAGCAACATATCAAGTCATCAGTCAGGAAGTTAAAGCTTGGTCGCAAATGGGTCTTCCTGTCACATGGAATGACGCTGGAGAGACGAAGCAGGTACGGGGAGTCAAACATTTAATAAGGAATGGACATGGAACGAGACAGGAACAGCGTCAAAAACACGGGTAACAAAGACAAAAACAATTAATGCAGCAGTGGGGAACAGAGCAGGGGAACTGACAAATATAGGGGAGGTAATAAACAGGTGATGAGTGAGTCCAGGTAAGTCCAATATCGCGTGACGAGGGAAGGCAGGTGTGCCTAATGGATGATGGCAGGAGTGCGTGATGCAGGGCAGCTTAGCGCCCTCGAGCGCCAGGGGGGAAGAGCGGGAGCAGAAGTGACACTTCCAAATGGACAATGACCCCAAGCATACTTCCAAAGTTGTGGCAAAATTGCTTAAGGACAACAAAGTCAAGGTATTGGAGCGGCCATCACAAAGCTCCGACCTCAATGATAATAAGGATTTGTAAATAAGATTTAGATTGACTAAAATGTGGGTAATTGGATGCTTAGATGTAACCGTAGACTGTCTTATTTTTGCATAGGGTCAATTAAACATGAAAAGAAAGGGAGAGATAGACTTCTTTTTAAAGAAGCACAAACAGCCAGATCAGGTGCAAACATACCCCAGCCCTTGCAACACCATCGGACCCCAGAGCAGCTCCCTACCTGAGGCTAGTCAGAGTCAGTGTGGTCAGACTTCACAAGGACCCAGTCTACCACCACCAGGTCAGAGCATCTACCAGGCAGTCAGTCACATGCCCTGTTCAGAATTTAAGAAATCGAAGTCGAACTTTATCTAATAAAAGAGTCTAATTCGGAGTGAAATTTTACAACCAACAACTAAGTACACACAAGAACAAAACTACCGATACCATAAAAATAACACTAATATGTGATTACCAAGAACACAATAAAATTACATTATCTACATAGTTCCCTACTATGTCTCTGGAGACCGAGACTCGTTCTGTCACTCGGTCTCGTGCCAGGAGATGTCATCGAGCCCCTCCCAACTGCACCAAGCACCAGATATGCTGTTCCAAAAGGACCCAATGGTAGGCCAGGCCTATACTTTAAACTACACAATTTAGTTAGCAGCTGTTAGTATCTAATCTTGTGGATCCCTTAATTATACATTATCATAGAGATATGACACATTATTTAACGTGTATTTCAGACATTTCAAGATCCAGAGAAGAGGGTCCTGTACAGACGTGTTTTAAAACATTTCCCAGAACTCAGCATGGTACTAGGAAAAGGGATGTCAACAGCTCCTGGTATAAGGACTATTCATGGCTTGAATATTCTGTAAATCAAGATTCTACTTATTGTATGCACAATGTTTGAATTTGGTTAACTTTGTTGCTCTCCTGCAGAAGCTTTATAACTTTGTATCTGGCTCGTACGTTCATCTCAAGTGGCTTGCAGTTCAGAAAGAGCTGTATCCACAGCAGCAACCCAGGGAACTACAGAGACTTACGGATGGATGTAAGGTGGGCATGCAGATACATGGCATGCCGTAATCTGAGGGACAGGCTTCCAGCAGTTCTGAGAGTGCTACAGGATACCACACTTGATAATAGTGGAAATAGATCAGTGGAGGTAAGGAGCCTTCTTTCTCAAATAGATTTACATTTCATAGGGCTTTTGGCTACCTTTTGTAAAGTGCTTGGTGATGCCAAATGCCGTTCTGACATGCTCCAATCAAGCTCTCTTGACCTAGCAAGGGCTGTGGGATCTAGTAGGTGCCCTTACAGACACATTACAGGACTACAGAAGTGAGGGTTACTTTGGAGAACTATGGAAAGAGGTTGAAGAGATTGCAGAGCACTGCAAAATAAGTGTACAAACAATGTGTAAAAGACAGCCTAAAACAAGCTTAAGACTTCTGTTATAGATTTTATGGTTATGACTAAATGTTTGTACATCTAAGAATATTCCATTCTGAAAATGTATGCTATAGAGATAGGGTTATAAGACAGATGGTAGACCAATTGATGTGTGTGTGTCTAGATATTAACTTTGTGTGTAAACCTGGAACAGGCTGGTATGACTTCATTTAGGGAGTATCTGGGAGAACAAAGAATTCTTTGATTCTACCAGACACATGCGAGAGGCTACTGTCCTTGAAGACAGGAGGGATAGTTAAAGAACCGCCCAAGTTTGACTTATGTTGCAAAGATTGTGATAAGGAATGAATGGGTACTGTGGGAAGACACTATTTTCTTGGAAAGGGTGGGGGAAATGGTGGGGCCTTTGTATCTTTGTATTTCAACATTGTACCATATAAAAGACTGTGTAGACCTTTTAGAGCTCAGAGCTCTCCCGTGAATAAATAATCTACATTTGACCATTATAGATTGGGCCTCTGTTTGTCTCATTTCAACCACTATCTTACAAATACTGGGTAACAGACAGAGTTTGTTTAATTGAAGTTCAGTTTGTGAACATTGAGAACAAAATTTCTATAACAACTTCATGACTCATTGATGATGAGCACTGTAGGACAGAAAAATAGTGA
The DNA here is from genome assembly GCA_003317085.1 of Hucho hucho. Classification (NCBI taxonomy): domain Eukaryota; kingdom Metazoa; phylum Chordata; class Actinopteri; order Salmoniformes; family Salmonidae; genus Hucho; species Hucho hucho. Next base: position 137,912 of record QNTS01001503.1, read on the forward strand.
CCAATGTGATGGTGAGAGCTTCCAAAGAGCTATCTTTTATCAGGTGCTTGACAGTCTCACAGCTGAGCTGCAGAGGTGTTTTTCAAAGAAGAATTGCGAGATAATGGAAGGGGTCCAGTCTCTCAACCCAAAGAGTACAACATTCTTGAATGAGGAGCCTCTGTTTGCCTTTGCTCAGACCTTTGAGTCAGATTTAGAGGACCTCAAACACAAGGTTCATCAAACCAAGCTGCTTCTTGATAGGAGAGAGAAAAGTGGAAGGGACAGACCGTCTACTCTCCTTGACTTTGTTGTGTTTCTAGAACCTTATAAAGAGGTCTTCCATGAGCTATTTCGACTTTGTAAGATTTCTGTTGTTACACCAGTCAACAGTGCTTCTTGCGAGAGAAGCTTCTCAGCTTTAAAACTGATTTAAACCCACCTTAGGACAACGATGGTTGATTACAGGTTAAGTTACCTCGGAATTCTCCATGTTGAGACAAGGAGGGCACGCTCCCTCAACATGGATGAGTTTGTGAAGCATTTTTCTAGTTCTCACCAGAACTTTATGCTGTTTTAAACCTACCTAGAATAATTTGGCACTTAGGCGGTCCCTCTGGTCATGATTAAAACCTGCACTGCGTACTAGCTAGTACACTGACATTCTAAAATGATAAATCCAAAGGGTATCATGTCACACAGATTTAATTTGGTCTTGATTAGGCCAATTCCAAAACGTTTATTTGCTATTAGTTAACATAATATATATGAACATAAATATGATACTGTGCAATTTATGTAACACACAAATGCTATCTTATCTCCTTGGTGCTTGAGCTTTTTTTCTGAAAATATTTTGGATGTTCAACACTATATATTCATGAAAACAGAGTGACCCATGTCTCGCCAGTATGTGAGTACAGTACTGTGTGTGTGTGTGTGTGTGTGTGTGTGTGTGTGTGTGTGTGTGTGTGTGTGTGTGTGTGTGTGTGTGTGAGAGAGAGAGAGAGAGAATAGAAATTGAGCTGCAGTTCCGAGGTAGAGACACTGACTATTCATAGTATGTTAAAGAATTCTAGTGAAGTAACCCTTTTGGACCACACTATCTGCCATTCCGGGTTAAGTGAATTATCACTTCTACCTCTAATCAGCAATCGTAGGATTCATTCATGCTCCTTAGATGCCAGGTTAAGGTTACACACTAATTTTCTATCATGGTCTATGAAGTAGACTTGGCCACCCCATGTATAAAACCCTAGTTCCGCCACTGCTTCTGGGGCCCCAGTGTTGAGGATCAGCTAAGTGGAGATGTTGTTTCCTACCTTCACCACCTGGGGGCGGCCCGTCAGGAAGTCCAGTACCCAATTGCACAGGGCGGGGTCGAGACCCAGGGTCTCAAGCTTAATGATGAGTTTGGAGGGTACTATGGTGTTGAATGCTGAGCTGTAGTCAATGAACAGCATTCTTACATAGGTATTCCTCTTGTCCAGATGGGACGGAGCAGTGTGCAGTGTGATGGCATCGTCTGTGGACCTATTGGGGCGGTATGCAAATTGCAGTGGGTCTAGGGTGACAGGTAAGGTGGAGGTGATATGATCCTTGACTAGTCTCTCAAAGCACTTCATGATGACAGATGTGAGCGCTACGGGGCAATAGTCATTTAGTTCAGTTACCTTTGCCTTCTTGGGTACAGGAACAGTGGTGGCCATATTGAAGCATGTGGGGACAGCAGACTGGGATAGGGAGAGATTAAATATGTCCGTAAACACACCAGCCAGCTGGTCTGCGCATGCTCTGAGGACGCGGCTAGGGATGCCTTACTCACGTTGGCCATGGAGAAGGAGAGAACGCCGTCCTTGGTAGCGGGCTGTGTCGGTGACACTGTATTATCCTCAAAGCGGGCAAAGAAGGTGTTTAGTTTGTCTGGTAGCATGATGTCGTTGTCCGTGACCTGGCTGGTTTTCTTTATGTAGTCCTGATTTCCTGTAGAACCTGCCACATACATCTCGTGTCTGAGCTGTTGAATTACGACTCCATTTTGTCCCTATACCGACATTTAGCTTGTTTGATTGGCTTGCGGAGGGAATAACTACACTGTTTGTATTCGGCCATATTCCCAGTCGTCTTTCCATGGTTAAATGCGGTGGTTCGTGCTTTCAGTTTTGCGCGAATGCCGCCATCCAGGGTCTGAAATAAACTTTTGGCTCACCTGCCAAGGGGACGGGTAGATGAAAAAAATCCACCAGCCAAGCATATTTTTTACCGGCCATAATAATAATAAATTGTTGTTTTTGTGTCACATATACATTCATTTCAGTACATTTCATTGAGATAAGTTATGTTGAATACAAACTTAAGAAGCCAGAGCAAAATTTTAAACAAAATTATTTGAATATATTGATCCACGGTTAAATCAAGTTTATTTGTAGAGCACATTTAAAAACTGTAGTTCACCAAAGGTGCTGTACAAAGTGCAAACATGCCAAACAGTGGGCACACAATGAAATAAACAAAACATATCAGATCCAATGAATAACAGTACATAGAGGTCAAAACAGGGCAACAACAATGGTAAGATACAATTATGAGAAGTGCAGTGGACATTGTATCAGGAGAGCACCAGTTCTAAGGGGGAAACAGGGGAAGCAGGTCTACAAATCCTTTACTTTGAGTAGAAATACCCTGATAAAATACAGGTAAAATAGAGACAACTTTTGGCTGTGGCTAGATTTAATTTCCCAGCCTGAATACAACTTAAGAAGTCTTGAACTCAAAATTCTACTGAAGTATTTGCTATTAAATGTACTTAAGGATCAAACATACAAGTAAATTAGAAGGATTTGTAAACCTATCAGATGCTTAATAATTGTAATCAACTTAAACCTCAGACTCCTCACTCTCTACCGCAATCACCCTCTTTGCACAGTCCATGAAGTCTGACCTGATGCTCCTGACAGAGTTTTTAGATCAGGAAGAGGAGTCACGCAGGTTCCTCAACAAGAGAGGGAGGGGACGCGGAAGAGGCCAACACGGAGGGGGAGGAAGAAATTCAGACTATCCAACCACACGGAGCAGGACCAGAACAAGGCTGTGATCAACATTTCTGGAGAACCCCTTTCTGATGATTGTGTAAGGGTCCTGTCTAAAGGACTGTCCTTTGCCCCCACATACTCAGCTAATGAATTCAATACAAAGATTGACCTATTTAGTTTCTACAGGAATCTACATCTGAAGGCCTGGTACAAGCAAAACATCTCTCCAACTACAGACACCAGTGGCTCAGGTCAGGCAATTTCTGTGCCCTCAAAAACACATTTTAAGCCCAAGTCCACCTTTTGTCCCATCGTCCAGAATGCCACACTAAATACATTTGCCAAGAAGGTGAATTTTGATGTGGAGAATCTGTTTAAGGGCAAACTTGACTCCAACCAAACACGGCATAATCTTTCTAAGTCAGAGTGGAATGCAGTTCAATCATTGTCCAAAAATGAACAGATTGTGGTTAAAAAAGCAGACAAAGGCGGTGCTACGGTAGTATGGAGTAAAGATAAATATGTGACAGAAGCCTACCGCCAATTAGACAATAATGAATTCTACCAATCTCTTATTTTCAACCCTACAGAGGACCTAAAAATTGAATTGAAAGGGATCCTCACAGAAGCTAAGGAGAATGGTTACATTTCAGACAATGAGTTCAAATTTCTTTTTCAATGGCAGTCCGCGTATGGCTTCTTTTTATCTTCTTCCAAAAGTCCACAAGAATCTTGAAAACCCCCCAGGCAGACCAGTCATTAGTGGTAATGAAAGTCTGACAGAACCCATCTCTAAGTACATTGATTACTTTATTAAGCCTTTTCTGACGTCAGTCCCAGCCTATCTTCAAGATACCACAGGTGTGTTGAACAAAATTAAGGAATTGAACAACATTAGGTACAGCTTCCTTTTTAGTCACCATGGATGTGGAGTCTCTGTACACCACCATTGAACATGAACAAGGATTGGCAGCTATGCACCATTTCTTGAGTACCCGACCTGCAACTGAGATCCCTCCTACAGAATTCATTGTCTCACTGACTGAATGGACTCTTAATCATAACATCTTTATCTTTCAGGACTGTATTTTTAAACAGGTCAAAGGATGCGCCATGGGAGCTTGCTACAGCCCTTCCTACGCTGGTTTGTACTTGGGTAAATGGGAAAATGACTTCCTTTTGGATCCTTCTAATAACCATTTTTTGACTGGATTATATGGTGGGGACGTTATATTGATGTTGTTTGCCTGTTCTGGTCCGGCTCAGAAGATGAACTTATTTCCTTCCACCAATACCTTAACAGCATTAACCCTAACATCAAACGAACTATGGAGTAGAGCAAGGATAACATTCATTTTTTGGACCTCAACATCAATAAAATGACAAGGTTGTTTGCACACATCAATCTTTAGAAAGCCTACAGATGGGAATACCATTCTGAGGGCAGATAGCTTTCACCCCAAAAGGCTAAAAGAGAACATTCCATATGGCCAATTCCAAAGAGTCCGCAGAATTTGCGATCAGGAAACAGACTACAGTGTCAAATCTGCTGAATTGGAGAATCGCTTCTTGAATCGGGGCTACAGCGCTCAGGTCCTGAAAGATGCAGGTATAAGGGCTGGAATACTTGACAGAGAGAACTTGTTGCGAAGGGGAGTGCCTTATGATACATCAGAGAGAGTATATTTTGTTACAAGATACAGCACTGAAGCGGAGAACATTAAAAGAATCATTAAAAATAATTGGGGAATTATTCAAAGTGATACGCTACTACGCCAAGTCTTCCCTGAGCAACTTGTCATACGCTTCAAGTGATGTCCTACCCTTAATGACAAATTAGTCCACAGCTATCTTCCTGGTGACTCTCAAAAGACTTGGCTTGACCACAAACCCAAGGGCTCTTTTAAATGTAACCAGTGCAACCATTGCAGAAATATTGCACAGAAAAAGTATTTTGTTGACACAGCTTCTAAAATGGAGTATAACGTTAAGCATTTCATTAACTTCAAAACCACTCATGTCATCTATAGATTGGAATGTCCACAGTGCAAGGTGTTCTACATTGGACGGACAAAGAGACGCCTTCAAGAACGCTTAGCGGAACACAAGTACGCCATACGGGTAGGTAATGAAGACTACAAGTCCTTACACCTTGGCAACCCTGCCTCCCTATAAGCCGAAACGCGTCGGTTTTAAAAAAACTTTGTTTCTATTGAACATGCCATACTAATAAAGGCATTTTAATTAATTATATGAAGAGTGCCTTGGTTGTTCTTTCTTTTTTGATGACCAATTCACCCAGTTTACCAAAGAGCACCTTCTGTCTACCAACATTTACTATTGGATACCTTAGTAGCGCTTCCTTTCCTCCTCTTTCTACAACTTAAATAAGTCTTGAACTCAAAATTCTACTGAAGTATTTGCTATTAAATGTACTCAAGGATCAAACATACAAGTAAATTAGAAGGATTTGTAAACCTATCAGATGCTTAATAATTGTAATCAACTTAAACCTCAGACTCCTCACTCTCTACCGCAATCACCCTCTTTGCACAGTCCATGAAGTCTGACCTCCTGCTCCTGACAGAGTCCTGGTGCCACAGCATCACAGCTTTTATTGGATCATACTCCCTGATCTCTGGAGAGGACAGCTGGACCATAAGGAGATCTGACAGTGTATCAGACTTTAGGTTGGACCACCAATCGGTTTTCATCTGTTTCATGGTATTAAAACCTCTTTCACATTCAGCTGTGGAGGCAGGAAAGGACAGGACCAGGTCAACCAATGCCAGCAAATCAGGGCAGGACTGCTGATGGCTGCTGTTGACACGGAACCAAGACATCTTCTGCAGGGACTGGGGCTCTTGGTACATCAGCACCTTCAGGATAGTCCACTGGTCAGATCCTTTCAACATGGATGCCAGAGGTCTCCAGGACAGGTTTGAAGTGGTCCACCAGGGTTTCCAGATCAGTGTCAACAAAATATAGAAGAATTGTATACATTACAACAAGCTTCATGCAGTTTTAATTCGCAAAGTATAAAAATATGATCATGAACTGTAGCAAAAGGCCCGAAAATGGATAAGGAAGGTCCTAAATGGGCAGAAGTGAGTCCTGTTATGGTAGCGCTTCTGAGCGCCCCAGAACAGGATACACCGTCCGCCTCTAGATGCAGAAGAAGCTTGGCTTAGCTTGATGAAGGAGCTGAACTTAGACATGTAAATGATTAAGAAACCCACAGAGGAGTACACAGGAATTGAATTGGAAATGTACTAACCAGTCAGGACATATAATTACTCACTGTACTGCTTGGAGTGGAGACTGTAAAAGTAGCTATGCTTGCATACAGGAGGGGGCCTCTGGGCTGGTCCTGGGTATTGCATACCTAGGCCCACCTAAGGCCCCCAAGAAAAGGAAGCTTAGAGATGCGGGGAAGAACATCCCAAGCCATGGAGAGGGTGACGCAAAGCGCTCAAATATGGCTGTGGTGGCACCTCTGTATTCGGACCAAACTGAAAGTGACTCATCACCCCCAGTCAACCCAGAC
>QNTS01001503.1:148062-173607 GCA_003317085.1 Hucho hucho
ATACACCCCCGCCTCTAGATGCAGAAGAAGCTTGGCTTAGCTTGATGAAGGAGCTGAACTTAGACATGTAAATGATTAAGAAAACCACAGAGGAGTACACAGGAATTGAATTGGAAATGTACTAACCAGTCAGGACATATAATTACTCACTGTACTGCTTGGAGTGGAGACTGTAAAAGTAGCTATGCTTGCATACAGGAGGGGGCCTCTGGGCTGGTCCTGGGTATTGCATACCTAGGCCCACCTAAGGCCCCCAAGAAAAGGAAGCTTAGAGATGCGGGGAAGAACATCCCAAGCCATGGAGAGGGTGACGCAAAGCGCTCAAATATGGCTGTGGTGGCACCTCTGTATTCGGACCAAACTGAAAGGGACTCATCACCCCCAGTCAACCCAGACGGGTGGCTGGAGCTGATGAAGGAAATTAACATAGAGTAATGAGGAAGCCCATATATAGTAAGGAAGAAGCCCATAGGGCGCCACAGGCACCAGTAGAAGAAATGGACTTAGACTAAAGAGTATATAAGATGGAGAAACCCAAGGGTAGGGATGATCAAATTGTTCTCTCAGACTCTTACATGACTTACGTCACACTAAGATTTCCTGACTAGAACATAGTTACCAATTTGATAAAACTAAATTTACAAGCGTAACACCTTTACTAAGGCTTAGCGATCTTATTTGCTCTATTGAGTTCATATCCCATAAATACCTCTAGTCCAGACTCTCACGAGCGGCGGGCATGTTGGTTGGGTGATCGACTCTGAGAGGATAGATTGGCAAAATCCAGTATAAGCGATAGTGACTTGTGAATTGAGTCTAGTCCTAAAAACTGAATAGACCCTGTGGACCAGAGGAAACCCATCTCTTATACGCTCTCAAGGACTTATCACACACCGAGAACTGGTAAATATGATATGCATCTTATACACGCTGTAAACTGATGTAGGAAATAGAAGTGAGAATACGTAGAAAATAACTGTATGCATTGGCTGTTGGTATTGGATAAAACGCTGTTGTATTGAACTTGTGCTGAATATTCAAATAAAAAGAGGGACAGTGGTAAAGCGAATTGGTCGCTTAACCCATTGAATCCTCACCAAAGGCACTTGCTGAATTGAACTGAGTTAATCACTTAGGACAGACACAGCAACGTAGGATCTCACACAGAATTTAACTACCCTCTAAGGAGAGTAAAGGACGCTTACTGATGAGTAGTATCAGGGTTAATACTCACAGGACCCAGTAGTGGTTCAGAGATCGAGAAGAAACACTGATGAGTAGTATCAGGATTAATTCTCACTGGATCGAGTAGTGGTTCAGAAATAGAGGAGGAATACGAACACGTAGTATATGTCGACCATCTGCAGAGTTGCACCAGGTTCTGTAAATCTAGTTTAAAACTCAAAAGCTCCACATCTCTACCAGAAGGAATCGAAACTGAGAGTGACAATGTTTAAGGCAGGAAACACATCGAGCTAGTTATAGCAACAGGAGTTCCGTCCGGGGGACTTCAAGTTCAGTGACAAACCAGTGGACTGAAATCTAAGACCTAGTGGAGATAATACCTCACCTAGGTTGACCGAACCGCGACAGAACCTAACCTGACTGCCCTGTAATACAAAACATAAAGTAACCTGCTGCTGGATCTCCTGACTCTGGCCAGTTGGTGAAGCTGACCAGCTTGGTGGCACACAGGACCCCTACACTGGCGTCCTGGAACCTGTCAGTCATACTCTCGACTAGCCTGTCAAGCATTTTGTCCTGTAATGTGACGAGTGTCCTGCTGTCACCATAGGGCAATCGAAATTCCAGCGCATACACACTGGCAAGAGAACCTTCATCACAGGCCCTTCTCTGATGATAACAGGCTCATTTTACCATCCTTTCAGAACACACTCACACTCTCTCTCCCTCTCTTATTGACGTAATCTTTTCTCTTAATCCTCTTAAGGTAAGTATTTCTTATTGCAGCTTAAATAAACATACCTGGTTTTGTACTTCTTAAGTACTGCCTGTGTTGAGCACAAGGAGCTGTGGGCTTCTGCTATGGTGATGGTCGACCTCTGCAGACAGGTGAACAGGTTGCTCAGGTGTGTTAGTGTGTCATGCAGGAAGCCACAGAAGCGGATAACAACAGCCTCCCTCGCAGTACTGTAGTATTTCCTGGCCTTGGCCTGCTGGACATTTTGGGCATCAGCAGATTGTTCTTTATGTATTTCAGATTCAAAGACATACAAATAGACAATGAATTGCTGTCCAAAAAAACTATATTAGATATAACATTTTATCAGTGCATAAAGCATTGAAACATGATGTTACCAATTGTAACTGTGTTTGTTGTTATTTACTGGACATTGCCTATTGATGATGACTTCTGGAGTACTTAGCATAGCAATCTAGAGCCACTACCTGTTCCAGGTGCTGGACAAGCCCCTGGTAACCTTGCAGGAAGTGGTCCAGTGCATGCAATAGGTGTCCTAACCATCGGGTCCCACCAATTCTGGTGGGCACCAGTGGTGTGTGCCCAAGAGCCTGGAAGCTGTTTACCAGGTTTGCCCTGTTCAGTGGACTGGTGTGGTAGAAGGTGTAGAGCCCACTGAGGAGGTCTTCTACTTTCTAAAACATCACGTTGGACCGGATGGCATCAGAAAAGGTCAGTTCAATGCAGTGTGCCATACAGTAGATGCCGATGATGTAGGCCCTGTCCCCCTTCAGCCGGCTGACCACACCATTCTTGGCTCCGGTCATCACAGCAGCTCCATCTGTTCCCAGAGCGACCAACTTGCTCCCCCCAATCATCACACACTCCCTCAATGATGGCACTGATGGCGTTGCTTATGTCTGCCACGTCTACCTTCTCCACTGACTTGATGCCAAACTTTGACTCGATCTGGCCCTTGTGACAGAATCTGACATAAACTAACCCTTTTCACGTCTGTGGAGCCATCTGACATGGAGAGAAATTGTGTTTTTCAGAGTCTCTCTGGCCTCTGCAATACGGTGCATAAACTCTTTGGCCTGCTTCTCATTTTTATATGTTGAGCCCACAGCGATTCCTTTTTTTTCATCCAAACCGCAAAAATAAAAACATCAAATTAATTCAATAATAATTAAATATACAATCATGTTATCCAATATAGCTGGCAGTTGATTGTGCTAAATTAGCCTTCTACCCTTTGATCAACACTATAAAGGCAGGTAAAGTTAATTGAGTCACAATGCTTCAAAATGTAAACAGCACCATTTCTCACAAAAATTTCTATGCGATTCGTCCTCCTTTTTGTCAGTGGGTTTTCATTTCAAAAGGTTGGCTCACTCCATGTAAATGTCGCCACATAACAGCTATTTATTGAACGGTAGCTAGTAGCAGACCCGTGGCGAGCGATGTCGAGTAGCTGATGTCCGGTGCGGTAAACAGTGCCGCAAAACTAGGAGCACTAGAGACGGTCTGTGGTAGGCTGGCAAACATGAATAATTTCCTCGAGCCATCATGCCAGATTTGATTACATTACTATTTTGGTACAAACATTTACCCGCCAGTGTGGCGGATAGCCTTCTGAGATTTACTCTCCAAATGGAAAATCTACCTGCATTTGGCGCTTGGCGGGTGTTCATTTCAGACCCTGCCGCCATCTATCCACGGTTTCTGGTTGGGGTAGGTTTTAATAGTCACAGTGGGTACAACATCTCCAATGCACTTCCTTATAAACTCACTCACTGAATCAGTGTATAAATCTATATTATTCTCTGAGGCTACCTGGAACATGTCCCAGTCCACGTGATCAAAACAATATTGAAGCGTGGATTGCGATTGGTCAGACCAGCATTGAACAGTCCTTGTCAAGGGGTACATCCTGTTTGAGTTTCTGCCTATAGAAAGGCAGGAGCAAAACGGAATCGTGGTCAGATTTTCCAAACGTAGGGCGGGGGAGGGCCTTGTATGCATCGCGGAAGTTAGAGTAGCAGTGATCCAGTGTATTGCCCTCACGGGTGCTACAATCAATATGCTGATAGAATTTAGGTAGCCTTGTTCTCAAATTTGCTTTGTTAAAATACCCAGCTACAATAAATGCAGCCTTAGGATATATGGTTTCCAGTTTGCATAGAGTCCAGTGAAGTTCCTTGAGGGCCATCGTTGTATCGGCTTGAGGGGGGATATACACGGCGGTGACAATAACAGACAAGAATTATCTTGGGAGACAATACTGTCTGCATTTGATTGTGAGGAATTCTAGGTCAGGTGAACAAAAGGACTTGAGTTCTTGTATGTTGTTACTATTATACCATGAGTCGTTAATCATGAAACAAACAACCCCACCTTCTTCTTCTCTGAGATATTTTTATTTATGTCGGCGTGACGCATAAAGAATCCCGGTGGCTGTACTGACTCCGACAACATATCCCGAGAGAGCCATGTTTCCGTGAAACAGAGTATGTTACAGTCCCTGATGTCTGTCTGAAAAGCAACCCTTGCCCTAATTTTGTCTACCTTGTTATCTAGAGACTGGACATTAGCGAGTAATGTACTCGGGAAGCAGTGGGTGGTGTGCGCGCCTCCGAAGTCTGACCAGAAGGAAGCTCCGTCTACCTCTTCTGCAGCGACATTGTTTTAGGTCAGCCTCTCGAATCAGATCGAATGCCCTGAGTGGTGGTGCGAACAAGGATCCGCATCGGGAAAGTCGTATTCCTGGTCGTAATGTTGGTAAGTTGACGTCACTCTGATATCCAATAGCTCTTCAACGGCTGGACTAGAAGCGAGGAGACCCTTTCTGTCAGCGCCATCTTGCTCACACAAGAAAACTATAACATTAAAGTGATATCTTGTTTAGAAGATAATGTATTGAATTTATTGATCAATTGAATACATGAATATACACCTATTGTTGAAACATTATTCTACATAATGACATTTAATAATAATAGTATCATGAGTATACTGTGACATTTTCAATGATAACATTTATCCATGTAGATCCCAATGTGTGATATTACATAGATCAGAGCTGCATATTATGCTCCACAGAGGTTACCATGGTGATCAGACTAAGGCAACTGTTTAACAATGGGAGATGGATATGCCTGTTCACTAGATGTTTTCTATTGATCCTTTATTTAGGAATCTTGAACTTGTGTCGGATAGAAGGGAGATGAAATATGGCACATTTTTGCTTTCTGGTGTTTTTTTATTTGCCCTAAATGAGTAAAGCTCTTTCCACATACACAGACATAGGGTTTCTCTCTAGTGTGTATTCGCTGGTGTGAATTCAGAGTCCCTGACCCAGCAAAGCTCTTTCCACACTGATCACAACTATAAGGCTTCTCTCCAGTGTGTGTTCGCTGGTGTATAGTTAGGGTTGAAGCTCGAGCAAAGTTCTTTCCACAAAGACAGACATAAGTTCTCTCGCCAGTGTGTATGCGCTGGTGTTTATTCAAGGTGGAAACTACAGCAAAGCTCTTCCCACACTGATCACAGCTATAAGGCTTCTCTCCAGTGTGTATGCGCTGGTGTATAATCAGGGTGGAAGCTACAGCAAAGCTCTTCCCACACTGATCACAGCTATAAGGCTTCTCTCCAGTGTGTACACGCTGGTGTATAGTTAGGGCTCCAGCACTAGCAAAGTTTTTCCCACAATCAAGGCAGGGGTAAGGCTTCTCCCCTTCATAAATTCTCAGATGATATTTGAAGGTGTTATATGTAGCAAAACTCTTCCCACACTGATCACAGCTATAAGGCTTTTCTCCTGTGTGTGTTACCTTGTGTCTAGTTAGGTTGGAAGCTTGAGCAAAGCTCTTTCCACATTGATCACAGCTGTAAGGCTTTTCTCCTGTGTGTGTTACCTTGTGTCTAGTTAGGTTGGAAGCTTGAGCAAATCTCTTTCCACACTGATCACAGCTATAAGGCTTCACTCCAGTGTGTGTTACCTGGTGTGTAGTTAGCTCTCCAGACCGAGCAAAGCTCTTCCCACACTGATCACAGCTATAAGGCTTCACTCCAGTGTGTGTTAGCTGGTGTGCTGTCAGGTTGCCTGACTGATTGAAGCTCTTTCCACACTGACCACAGCTATAAGGCTTCTCTCCAGTGTGTGTTAGCTGGTGTCTATTCAGGTGTCCTGATACAGCAAAACTCTTCCCACACTGATCACAGCTATAAGGCTTCTCTCCGGTGTGAACACGCTGGTGAATTATGAAGGACCTCCGTGTTGTGAAACTCTTCCCATAGTCAGAGTAGCTGTGGTGAGGTTTCTTCCCTGTCCGTCTGTGCTGGTGCTTGAGATGTTCTGATCGGGAGAGACTCAACTCTGCCTCGTCAGCAACATGATGTTGTTGAAGCTCCTCAGATGATATGTCCCTCCCACTGAGAGTGTGACAGGAGTGTCCCCTGTGAAACAAAAAAACATTCAATAACTAGGTTTTGGAAATATGGGTCCATAAACATACATCAACAATATATAATTATACACAAAGTGGACAGTTTATTAGGTACACTACCCAGTTTATGAAAATAGATCACTCCTACAGACAGTGAGTCACATGGCTATGGCTTTCTATATAAAGCAGACAGGCAGAGACATTAGGTTTCTGTTTGATTGAACATTAGAATGGGCAAAACAAGTGCCCTAAGCAACTGAGTGTGGTTTGATCGTCCTTGCCAGGCGCGCCGGATCCAGTATTTCAGAAACAGCCGCTCTCCTGGACTTTTTAGGCACGACAGTCTAGAGTTTACCAAGAATGGTGCAACAAAAAAACAAACATCCAGTCAGCGGCAGTCCTGTGGGTGAAAACAGCTCATTGACGAAAGAGGTTGAAGGAAAATGGCAAGAATCATACAAGCTAACAGGCGGGCCACAAACAGACAAATAACGGCACAGTGTATCTGAACATTGTTGCTGACCAAACCCAATAGATTGGGATGAGATGGAACGGGCTGACGGCAGCATGAATGTGACGCTGTCCAATCTGCCGCAACTGTGTGATTCCATTGCGTCAGAATGGACCAACATCACCGGGGAACGTTTGACACCTTGTAGAATCCATGTCCCGAAGAATTCAGGCTGTTTTGGAGGCAAAGGCTAGCCCGATCCGGTACTAATGAGTATATACTGTTTATCAATCAATTAACAGAAGTTGCAGTCTCATCCACACACCCCATTGTTCTTACTTGATGAAATCAAATCTCCCTCCTCCTTGTGTCCTTCTCTCACAGTTCCACTCTGACCTGGTGTTTTCCTGCAGTCGACCAGACGCACAGACACCCTCTTCAGACCCAGCAGTAAGGCGCTACCAGGAGAGTTGCAACCAGGGGACTCAGGCAGGATGGAGGGGGACGGGCTAGCTCTGTCCTGGTGACCACAAGAAGTATTGTACATAGAATAGCATTAGACTAAACATTTGATCTCAGATTGATTGGTGCATCCTTATAAAACCTCCTTTCTCCTGAAGTGTATAATTGTTCACTATTTTCCACAAACATACAGATTTTTCAAATCCCTTTGGCACATTTTTCAAATGGAAGTGGTATATATGTTTTTACTCTTAGTATAAATGCCAAAACTGATAACACTTGTAATGCCCCATTTTATGTTCAGAACCTTGATTGAGCATTCATTAGATTAGATTACTTGTTAGATACTACTGCATGGTCGGAACTAGAAGCACAAGCATTTCGCTACACTCGCATTAACATCTGCTAACCATGTGTATGTGACAAATAAAATTTGATTTGATTTTTGATTAGAGTTGAACACATCTTTCACCTGAGTTAAGAGATTAGGAGATGCTAGAATGAGGAGCAGAACCAGAATGAGGAGCTCCTCCCTCTCTTGATATGGGCCGAACGTCCCCTCCCTTTACGAAATGTGAAAGATGGTAACACCTACTAAATCATGATTTGTTCAAATAACCAGTGACGAAAAACCTAAACACCAGAACTACTGCTGCTCGTTATCCTAGTTTTGGAGCATGTTGAGAAAAATGTCAATCTTTTTGTTTCAGTATCCTTATAGAGCACATACATAGAAGAAACCATCAGATATAGGGGTGTTATAACATGTAGCAGAAGCCTACAGTAAAAAGGTATTGGTGTATCCCGGTGCAATTTCTGCCACATGCAACATTGCTCAAGATCCACTTGTCTATGTGACTTGTTACTGTAACAGCATCCTCATCTAAAATCACCAGCTTACAGTGTATCAACAACATTCAGAGAATGAGTGGAATAAACTAATTTACCACCCAAGTATTTCAGCAGTACATTGTACACTACACCATCATTTTAATTGGTAGCACAGTGACCCACTTTGCCCTACTGTATAGAAGCACACTGGCTGAAGGGTGGTGTAGTATTTACAGCCATATCCATAAATTATTTGGTTTTACCTTCCAACCTAAATTAAATGAATGTCAATTTATACAGTTGTTTTCAAACTGTACGGAAACTATACAACTTTGGTTTCGTAGATCAGTTTTTAGCTATTTAATTAAATTATAGATAAATGTATAGTTTACAAATGACAGGAAAATAATTTCAAAAGTAATTAATTGAAAATGGCCTAAGAATTTTGAAACAGATTTCTGTGCTTAGAGTTGTGAAAATGTACCACATACTTGTGAAAATTGCACCAAAGAGAGAGAAAAATACGTAATTGGATTGGTGGTCATGGTCTAGGGAGAGTATCCACCATATGTTTTATACCAGTAATTTCCTTTCAAATCAGTGAAGGGAAGTGAACAAGTGCACACTTTGGGAGGACGGAAAGATAATTTGGGATTCCTTAACATATTATCTAGGCAGAAGTAGAGCAAGCGTGAACAAATGAGGGATTTTGGTAACAACTTTTCAGTCATAGAAACAAGTAAGAAACAAAATGTGCTTTGGTGCCTGCTCGTTGCAGCAGGGAGGAGAGACATGGACAACGCGCGCCAATCATCTGACTCCCTTGAGCCGTGTGTGTCTTAATTATTTAGTTTTTTTTCTGTTAAAATGTGCATTATACAACATTTCCACATGCAAAGACAGATTTTGTCACTGTAACCTTTAATTTGGACTCTGCCCAAAACTCTGGGCCTTAATGGCACAAGCGGTGTGCTTGCATAACTCCCCAAATACAGGTGTGCCAAGCTTGTAGCGTCAAACCCAAGAAGACTCGAGGCTGTAATCGCTGCCAAAGGTGCTTTAACAAAGTACTCAGTAAAGGGTCAGAATACTTAATACATAAATAAGTTTAGTTTTTTTATTTTTAATAAATTTGCTGACAATTTAAAAAAACTTTTTTCACTTTGTCATTATGGGTATTGTGTAGATTGATGAGGCAAAAAAAATATTTAATCCATTTTAGAATAAGGCTGTAAAGTAACAAAATGTGGAAAAAAGTTAAGGGATCGGAATCCTTTCCAAATGCACTGTAGCGGAGTCATTCCAGAATTGGAGAACATTTTCTGTCCCACCCATGAAATTTCAAATAATCCATGTCCAAAATACTAAAACATGCACTTGTGTAAATTATACTTGTCCTGAGACAATATGTAAATATAGTTGTAGACATAAAGTGGTTCCAAAATCATTTTAAAAGCATATAGCTCTCGCGCACCCCCTAAAATTGAACACGCTGGTGAATTATGAAGGACCTCCGTGTTGTGAAACTCTTCCCATAGTCAGAGCAGCTGTGGTGAGATTTCTTCCCTGTCCATCTGTGCTGGTGCTTGAGATGTTCTGATCGTGAGATGATAGCATTGATTTACAACCCTGTTACTTGAAACCATGTTACTATAATTCAAGTAACAGTGTTGCATTACAGTAACAGGGTTGTATCTCCTTCAGTTCACTCAGAAGGGACAATCTATTACCTATAGTAAAATCAACACTAGAACCGCGATTTTGCCACGTCATTCAACAGAGTTCTGGCACACCATTGAGTGCTGCTGAAAAGCAGAAGCGCTACCGTGCCAGACGTGATGCTGATTAACAGAGGAGACAGTAGTACTTGTGTGGGGAAGACGTAGAAACAGGGAAGAAGAAAAGGCAAAAAGACCCCAGTGTTAGAGAGCAGCGTGCCCAGCGAAAACAGTGGAGAGGCTTATATGAGGAGTAATGCCAGGAAAAAGGTACTTGAAGGATTAAACACCCCTCCAGTCAGCCCTGATCCTCCAGTCAGCTCTCAACCTGGGACTTCAAGGTCAGAACAGAAGTTAAGGTTATTGAGGAATGCAAGTTAGTGTAAGCACAGATCATAAGGATATATTTAAGATTAACAATGGGTGTGAGGTGTCATAAAATCCCACACCTCCATACCTCTCGATCTCTCCCCCTCTGGTGGATGAGAGTGATGTCTCTGTAGGAGTGTGGTCCACAGTAACCGACCCAAACAGGCCAGTCATGACAATACGTATGTTAGGCCCTGATATGGCTATGCCATATGGCTGTTGGCTACACTAGCTAATTTAGCGGACAAAATTTGCTTAGAATTCCATGGCATTATTTTATAGTATGAAGAAAACAATGGAACATAGCTGTATAAAATAGAAAGGATATTTTATTCAAGCGATTTGAAGGAGTGCACACATGTGGCTATTCTGTGTTGAGCGGTTTACAGAGAAACAGGTCCTCATATACGCTTAAGAAAGGTAAAGGAACTGTATCTGTATAATGAACAGTGAAATAGGCATCACTTTTACTTGATAGGTATAATATGTAATAATTAAGAGTAACACTTTATAATAACCATCATTAGCAAGTCATTTATATCTATGAATTACTGGTTAACTACCCTCAAATAAGTTGCTAATGTGAAATCAATAATTAAAGTATCTATATGGTTACAGTTAATGGCTGGCAATGTCTATTTTGCTGCAGGTGAAATGATTAAGTGACAATATATTTATGTTTATATGTTTCTTTTAGGCAACATGATCTTGGGAGAAGAAAAAGGAGGGCTGCCAAAGCAAAATTAAACAGGGAGCTTGCAGAAACTAAATGATCAGTTGAGGAAAGTCGAACAGCGAGCAGAAAAATACAGAAAGCGTTTCCAATGATCGAAAAAGGACCACCCATCTCCAAGATCCAAAGTCAACAAGTTGGTTGGGCAAATCTCAGGCATGCCTGTTGTTTCATACAGCAGTAGCTGAGGAAGTACGTAACAAGTACACACATTCAAAGAGATAGAGTGGCAGACATGTCATTGCAGGAATAGTCACCAGCAAAATCCTGAAGAAGTACAGGTTGCAGAGATTGGCAGAGAAGGTTTTTGGATTTTCAAGGAGGTGGACAAAACTGGCAAATTAAAATGTCTACAGGTACCAGAGGAAGAAGCACGAGACTCTGTACAACTATTGTTATTTACTGCTGCTCTTTAATTATTTGTTATTCTCATCTCTTACTTTTTTAGGGATTGTCTTAAAACTGCATTGTTGGTTAAGGGCTTGTAAGTAAGCATTTCACTGTAAGGTTGTTGTATTCTGCGCATGTGACATAACATTTGATAGGATCTTGACTGAGGTCCACATCAGGATCTTGATATGCTAAATAAGGACCACTTCTAATGCTCAATAATTTGACTAATATTACCTCCATATCATTATTCGACACTAGATATCATTGTTGTATTACTTCTGCATAAAGGCGCACGCAAACAAGCTAAAAGCACCATAACTGGTAGCCTAGCAATAATAATCACGTATTTTCAACTGTCTTTTTTTTATTTGGGCGAAACAAATTAGTGTGTAAACGGTGTGGTCGAACTGACATCTGGAGAAACAAATCGAGAACGTTTTCAGAAAATACCTCAAAGAAGTTAACCGGTGGCTTCAAAGCCTCTTAATAGCCAATAAATACATAGCATCAGCAATCCATTCAACCAAACGTACCCGATCCATCGTGGATGCTACTGTATTCTTTCTTCAACGACTCTTCAAATAAGTAAAAAAAGGACAGTAAATGTGTACACTGTAGTTATTTTCTTTGTCACAGCGTTCAAACAAATAAAATCTAGGCCACACCTTCTTAATTATCAAAACTCGATTTAAAATTGGGACAAATAAACGTAATGTAGACTAATTTTAATGAAAAAATAACCAGCAAAAGCATGTGGATTTTTATTCCGTTTAAAAACGCGATAGAGGACGATAACAAAGCACTTCCTGTTGATGCTTTTCGGCTTCTTCTGTGGTGCTTAAGAGGTGCCGCCACCTACTGTACATAGTCATTTATTGCTAGAAAATAACTATTTGTATTGTCTAAAATATATAGTATGTTAAATTAATGGAACAAATGTAGGCTGTTTTTGCCATAATCAATATATCATTAATCTATTTTAACTTTAAATTATTTGAATCACATTTTTGGTGTCATCCTCAATGATTGTAAATGCATTATGTCCACGTGTGGTTGCATTGTTTTTCCATTTGCAAATAAAATCTAATTAAAATCACAACAAATCAAAGGTATTTATAGAAACAACAAAAACAGCTTGCAGTCTATGGCTGGCTTCGGTTTGCTGGAAAGTGGCAGGCCGAATTTGAGATTAGTGACATTCCCTGCTATTGTCTATCAAATTAGATCATGGCTAGATGGCTTGAGTTGGGCCTCTCTCTTTGCCTCTTCCTCTCTGACAACGTTCTCTTCGAGAGTCCAGTTATAGTTATTGGCTGAGGCCCAGTAACAGTAGCCTCGTAAATCACAGACTGATTACCAATACACTATCCATGCAGTGAACCAGTAAAGCCAGTTGTGATTTCAGCATGTAAATCTTGGTAGGGCAAACCCCAAACATTTTTGGGGATGCATGCCAGCAAAGCAACATAACACTAAACAATACATTAATTGCACTATAACAGTGACAAACGGTGCCCACAAAGTATTAGGGCTTACACAAAGCTGTCCCAACAGCAGAGCTTTCTTTTCAGCACCATGGAGTGAATCCTTACCCTTGCTATGCCTGGCTATTAATGGCGCCTTGTCTGGAAACCTAACAGTTCATTCAGCCTCATTTACTGCCTTTTTAAAAAACATAGCTGATATGCCTGACTTGCTTAAACAAATGTGGTTACTACTGACAATTGAGATGTACAAACTATGACAGAAGGGAACGATGAGCAGATAAGAGGCAATCCGTAATATCAATTTAGACAATGAGCAACGTAGTAGTAGTCAATATAAAAGACTGATGTATTCAATATAACTATTTGTTCAGCACTTTTGAAATGTACAGCGACAGAGTTCAGAATATGGGCTGTTCTTACAGTAGGCTATTCTCCCTGTACACCAAGTCATACTGTAGGATAAATAAAAGGGGGTATGTAAATAGAAAATGAAAGCTCTTACAATATTCAATGATGACATTTCTCTAAAACAGGCTATAGGCTAAATGTACACCACCAAGTCAGAACAGTAGGCTAAGTTATGAGGGGGAAAGGTACCAAATTATTAGGGTGAGGTACATTGGCTATTAACAGCTTACTACACAACATACACTTAGTATTACTTTCTTAACTACAGTATACATATCTCCCTGGCATATTACATCACTTATGCAGCAGCATACAATACATTTTCACTCACCTTGTTGTGCTGTGCTCACTTGAACAGGAAGGTGGCGCAACGGTCCTTCTTGTGGGCAAATTTTGTAATCAATGTCATTCTCTAGATTTATGGTGTTTTCAAGACAACTGAAAACTTGGAAAAAAAAACAAAGTTGAATCATGACGTCAGTGATTTTCAGGTCAGAGCTCTAGAAAGAGGCCCAAGTTCCCGAAATGGAATTCCGAGTTAGATGACCGTTCAAAACTTATTTTCCCAGTCGGAGCTTGTCCCCCCCCCCAGAGTTCCCAGTTGTCTTGAACTCACTGAAGTCAAAAATTGCCCAGCTCGATAGTTTCCAACTGTTTTGAACGCGGCAGAAGTCGTGCTGCATTCACAGCATGGCCAATGTATTCAACATTTTCTGTCCAATGGCCGATGAGCACAAATACGTTTTATCTATAATTTCTCTTCATATGACAAGGATTGAAAACGATTTGCCAGTAGATTGTTGACTTCATTCATGATTTTGACTTCTTATCTAGCTTACTAGCTAAGATTTTGAAAGTATGATGTTGACATGATCAGTCCAATCAAAGCTACGGTAGATATGTGATTTGACGTCATTTTATCTGTGGCCAATGACCTTGAGCCTTCTTGGATGGGCACTTCTTGAATTTGAGCTCTCCCCAAAGATTTTGCTGTGACCTAAGCTGTGTTCGAATACACATACTAACCACACTAACTGTACTATTTGTGAGGTAAATTGAGTATGTAGTGTGCTTATTAGCCATAGTATGGATATAGTTAGTATGCAAAAAGTTCCCGGATGTCGTACTACATTTGCCAAAATACGAAGTATACAAGCAGTGGACACTATTTCCATACTTTTTGGGCCCATAATGC
The DNA here is from genome assembly GCA_003317085.1 of Hucho hucho. Taxonomy (NCBI): domain Eukaryota; kingdom Metazoa; phylum Chordata; class Actinopteri; order Salmoniformes; family Salmonidae; genus Hucho; species Hucho hucho. The sequence goes on from QNTS01001503.1 coordinate 162,479, forward strand.
AATTCAGAAAATGGGCGTGGCTTCACAACATTTTCAGGATGGAAGAATATATGCAGTCGAAGTCCGACAAGAGGGGATACAAATTCATTGCTAATTATGACAAATGTTAAGAAAATGTGCAACACAACGCAACTAGAGAACATTACCAACCCCTACGCTCTGTATTTTCCACTGGCTGCCCCACCACCACAGAAAGCACTGAGCTAAGCTGAAACACCTGCATTTTGGAGCTGCCTTAAGAAAGAAAAAAAGAAACAATGTTTGTATGCAGCTTTATTAACTAGAATTGTTTTCTTAATTGTTTGCAAACTGATATGTGACATGTATTAATGCCAAAATAACATGCAAAACAGCCAACAACAAAAAAATTACAAATATCTATTTTCTGCCCCACATGCCCTGAATGACGGGTCGCCACTGGCCATACAGCATTTACTGCGATGCAGCCTTCACAGAAGTCAGGCATTCGGAAATTGTCTTCTTCGGTGTCATGGCGTTTGCACATTTTGTTTGTGCGTGCTGCCAGCTACTCTGCAGTAGTGGGTGTTTTCAATCACGTTACATGTGACACACAAAAAAAGAAAATTTCACCACCAACCAAACCTACACCTATACACCACTATCTCATAATATATACACCCAGCCAAAAAAGCACAGGTACAGGATGGCAACAACAACTGCCCGAGTTACACCAGGAATGCACAATCCCTCCATCAGTGCTCAGACTGTCCGCAATAGGCTGAGAGAGGCTGGACTGAGGGCTTGTAGGCCTGTTGTAAGGCAGGTCCTCACCAGACATCACCGGCAACAACGTCGCCTATGGGCACAAACCCACCGTCGCTGGACCAGACAGGACTGGCAAGTCGCGGTTTTGTCTCACCAGGGGTGATGGTCGGATTTGCGTTTATCGTCTAAGTAATTAGCGTTATATCGAGCCCTTTACTCTGGAGCGGGATAGATTTAGAGGTGGAGGGTCCGTCATGGTCTGGGGCGATGTGTCACTGCATCATCGGACTGAGTTTGATGTCATTGCAGGAAATCTCAACGCTGTGCGTTACAGGGAAGACATCCTCCTCCCTCATGTGGTACCCTTCCTGCAGGCTCATCCTGACATGACCCTCCAGCATGACAATGCCACCAGCCATACTGCTCGTTCTGTGCGTGATTTCCTGCAAGACAGGAATGTCAGTGTTCTGCCATGGCCACGAAGAGCCTGGATCTCAATCCCATTGAGCACATCTGGGACCTGTTGGATCGGAGGATGAGGGCTAGGGCCATTCCCCACAGAAATGTCCGGGAACACCAGGTGCCTTGGTGGAAGAGTGGGGTAAGATCTCACAGCAAGAACTGACAAATCTGGTGCAGTCCGTGAGGATGAGATGCACTGCAGTACTTAATGCAGCTGGTGGCCACACCAGATACTGACTGTTACTTTTGATTTTGACCCCCCCCCCCCCTTTGTTCAGGGACACATTATTCAATTTCTGTTAGTCACATGTCTGTGGAACTTGTTCAGTTTGTGTCTCAGTTGTTGAATCTTGTTATGTTCATACAAATATTTACATGTTAAGTTTGCTGAAAATAAAGTTTGGACACACCTACTCATTCAAGGGTTCTTATTTTTACTATTTTCTACATTGTAGAATAATAGTGAAGACATCAAAAACTATGAAATAACACATATGGAATACCCCAAAAAGTGTTATTTCATATTTTAGATTCTTCAAAGTAGCTTTCCCTTGATGACAGATTTGCACACTCTTGGCATTCTCTCAACCAGCTTTATGAGGTAGTCACCTGGAATGCATTTCAATTAATAGGTGTGCCTTGTTAAAGGTTAATTTCCTTCTTAATGTGTATGAGCCAATCAGTTGTGTTGGTATACAGAAGATGGTATTTTACCAAATAGGCCTAAGTCCATATTATGGCAAGAACAGCTCATATAAGCAAAGAGAAACAATCCATCATTACTTTACGACATGGTCAGTCAATCCACAAAATTTCAAGAAACGCAAAAACCATCAAGCGCTATGATGAAACTGGCTCTCATGAGGACCGCCACTGGAAAGGAAGACACAGAGTTACCTCTGCTGCAGAGGATAAGTTCATTAGATTTAACTGACCTCAGAAATTGCAGCCCAAATAAATGCTTCAGAGTTCAAGTAACAGACACATCAACATCAACAGTTCAGAAGAGACTACGTGAATCAGGCCTTCATGGTCAAATTGCTGCAAAGAAACCACTAAAAGGACACCAGTAAGAGACTTGGTTGGGCCAAGAAACACAAACAATTGACATTAGATTAGTGGAAATCTGTCCTTTGGTCTGATGAGTCCAAATGTGAGATTTTTGGTTCCAACCGCCGTGTCTTTGTGAGAAGCAAGGTAGGTCAACGGATGATCTCCGCATGTGTGGTTCCCACCATAAAGCATGCAGGAGGTGGTGTGATGGTGTGGGGGTGCTTTGCTGGTGACACCGTCAGTGATTTATTTAGAATTCAAGGCACACTTACCAGCATGGCTACCATAGCATTCTGCAGCGATACGCCATCCCATCTGGTTTGCGCTTAGTCCCACTAACATTTGTTTTCAACAGGACAATGACCCAACACACCTCCAGGCTGTGTAAGGGCTATTTGACCAAGAAGGAGAGTGATGGAATGCTGCATCAGATGACCTGGCTTCCACAATCACCCAACCTCAACCGAATTGAGATGGTTTGGGATGAGTTGGACCACAGAGTGAGAGAAAAATCAGCCAACAAGTGCTCAGCATATGTGGGAAACTCCTTCAAGACTGTAGGAAAAGCATTCCAGGTATGTAGAAAATAGTAAAAATAAAGAAAAACCCTGGAATGATTAGGTGTGTCCAAACTTTTGACTGGTACTGTGTGTGTGTATATATATATATCTCTCAAAACATCTTATAACTCATCTGCAGTAAAACATTGTACAACCAGGTACTTCTCAGCAGCTGCCACCTACACTCATTAAAAGCGCACTACCTCATTCCACTACTTTGACCCTATCTGCTCCTGCACCATACCAACGGCCTGGGAGGACCGGACATCAGCCTTCAACACACCATGTAACTCTTCTGAAGTCAAATCTCATATACCCAAATAAATCTCTACAGCTGCCACCACAGCATCTATTTTCTTTGATTTACGGTCCATTCCTGGGGTACAAGATTACATTATGAATCTGAAAGTTATTACATTAACCGGTGTTACAAGACACAATATGAATAGTTCTTGCCTTGACCGATTATCCAATGTATCATTAATTAGTTTTACGAGCACACACACACACACAGGTTGACTATGACATCTTCTATGATAACATTAATCCATTTAGATCCCAATGTGTGATATTACATAGACACAGGGGAGACCTGATCCTAGATCAGAGCTGCATATTATGCTCCACAGAGGTTACCATGGTGATCAAACTAAGAACTGTTTAAGAATGGGAGATGGATATGCCTGTTCACTAGATGTTTTCTATTTATCCTTTATTTAGGGATCTGGAACCAGTGCCGTATAGGAGGGAGATGAAATAGGGCACGCTTTTGTTTTCTGGTGACTTTTCATTGTCCCTAACTGAGCAAAGCTCTTTCCACATAGACAGACATAATGTTTCTCTCCAGTGTGTGTTCGCTGGTGTCTAGTCAGGGAGGAAGCTACGGCAAAGCTCTTTCCGCACTGTTCACAGCTATAAGGTTTCTTTCCAGTGTGTATGCGCCGGTGTGAAGTCAGCACGGAAGCTAGAGCCAAAGCTCTTTCCACACTGATCACAGCTATAAGGCCTCTCTCCAGTGTGTATCCGCTTGTGTACGGTTAGGTTTCCTGCACTAACAAAGCTTTTCCCACAACGAAGGCAGGGGTAAGGCCTCTCGCCTGTATGAATTATCAAATGTGATTTTAAGGCACTAGATACAGTAAAACCCTTCCCACACTGAGAGCAGCAGTACGGTTTCTCTCCTGTATGGACTCTCAGATGAGATTTTAAGGCGGTAGATACAGTAAAACTCCTCCCACACTGAGAGCAGCAGTACGGTTTCTCTCCTGTATGGATTCTCAGATGTGATTTTAAGGTGCCAGATAGAGGAAAACTCTTCCCACACTGTGAGCATCTGTAAGGTTTCTCTCCTGTATGGATTCTTTGGTGTTCTTTAAGACGCCCTGCAGAGATGTGCCTCTTCCCACACTGAGAGCAGAAGTACGGTCTCTTGCCGGTGTGAATCCGCTGGTGAATAATGAAGCAACTCCGGCTAGTGAAATTCTTCCCACAGTCAGAGCAGCAGTGGTGAGGTTTCTTCCCTATACGTCTCTGCTGGTGTTTCTTGATCTCTGCTAGTGTTCTGATCTGGAGAGACTTTTCTCTGCCTTGTCAGCAACATGATGTTGAAGTTGAGCAGAAGCCCCTCCCACCGAGATGTCCCCTGTGAAACAAAGACATCGAATAACTAGGTTTATGAAATACGGGTCCATAAACAAAAATTATCATCAATAAATGCAGTACACTCAGTGACCAGTTTATTAGGTACACCTACAGAACGTGAGTCACGTGGCTGTGGCTTGCTACCTAAAGCAGGCAGACAGGTAGAGACATTCAGTTACTGTTGGATTAAACGTTAGAATAGGCAAAACGATTGACAAACAAAAGACAATGTCAGCGGCAGTCCTGTTGGTGAAAACAGCTCGTTGATAGAAGAGGTTGAAGGAGAATGGCAAGGATCGTGCCAGCTAACAGGCGGGCCACAAAAAATAACAGCGCAGTACAATAGTGGTGTGCAGAACGGCATCACGGAACTCATCGATCCTCGTCACGGGTGGGCTATTACAGCAGAGAACCACACCGGGCTCCACTCCTATTAGCTAAAAACAAGAAACGGCTCCAGAGGGCACACGATCAACACTGGACAATTGAGGATTGGAAAACATTACCTGGTCCGACAAATCCCGGTTTTTGTTGCATCATGCTGGTGGCAGTCAGGATTTGGTGTGAAAAGCATGAGCCCATGGACCCATCCAGCCTGGTGTCAACAGTACAGGCTGGTGGTGGTGGTGTACTGGTGTAGAGAATGTCTTCCTGGCAGACATTAGGTCCCTTGATACCAATTGAGCAACGATTTTAATGCCACAGCCAATCTGAACATTGTTGCTGACCAAACCCAATAGAGTATCTTTGGGATGAAATGGAACGGGCTGTTGGCAGCATGAACGTGACGCCGTCCAATCTGCAGCAACTGCGTGATGCCATCAGGTCAGCATGGCCAACATCCCTCTGGAAAGTTTCCGACACCTTGTAGAATCCATGTCCCGAAGAATTCAGGCTGTTCTGGAGGAAAAGGCGGCTCCGATCCGGAACAAGATGGGTGTACCTAATAAACTGGCAATGAGTGTATATTATCAATCAATTAACAGAAGTTTCAGAAGCAGATTGTAGTTTAATCCACATACAACATTGTTCTTACTTGATGAAATCAAATCTCCCTCTTCCTCATCTCCCCCTCTCGAAGTTCCACTCTGCCCTAGTGTTTTCCTGCAGTCGATCAGCAACGAACACACCCTCTTCAGACCCTGCAGTAAGGAGCTACCGGGAGAGTTGCAACCTGGGGACTCTGGCAGGATGAAGGGGAACGGGCTAGTTCTGTTGACCGCAGAAAGTATTGTACATAGAATATCATTAGACCAAATATATATTTATTTTTATTACCCCCCTTTTTCGTGATATCCAGTTGGTAATTAACAGTCTTGTCCCATCGCTGCAACTCCAGTACGGCCTCTGGAGAGGCAAAGGTCGAGAGCCATGCTTCCACCCGAAATACAGTGAGGGAAAAAAGTATTTGATCCCCTGCTGATTTTGTACGTTTGCCCACTGACAAAGAAATGATCCGTCTATAATTTTAATGGTAGGTTTATTTGAACAGTGAGAGACAGAATAACAACAACAAAATCCAGAAAAACGCATGTGAAAAATGTTATAAATGGATTTGCATTTTAATGAGGGAAATAAGTATTTGACCCCTCTGCAAAACATGACTTTGTACTTGGTGGCAAAACCCTTGTTGGAAATCACAGAGGTCAGACGTTTCTTGTAGTTGGCCACCATGTTTGCACACATCTCAGGAGGGATTTTGTCCCACTCCTCTTTGCAGATCTTCTCCAAGTCATCAACGTTTCGAGGCTGACGTTTGGCAACTCGAACCGTCAGCTCCCTCCACAGATTTTCTATGGGATTAAGGTCTGGAGACTGGCTAGGCCACTCCAGGACCTTAATGTGCTTCTTCTTGAGCCACTCCTTTGTTGCCTTGGCCGTGTGTTTTGGGTCATTGTCATGCTGGAATACCCATCCACGACCCATTTTCAATGCCCTGGCTGAGGGAAGGAGGTTCTCACCCAAATTGGACGGTACATGGCCCCGTCCATCGTCCCTTTGATGCGGTGAAGTTGTCCTGTCCCCTTAGCAGAAAAACACCCCCAAAGCATAATGTTTACACCTCCATGTTTGATGGTGGGGATGGTGTTCTTGGGGTCATAGGCAGCATTCCTCCTCCTCCAAACACGGCGAATTGAGTTGATGCCAAATAGCTCCATTTTGGTCTCATCTGACCACAACACTTTCACCCAGTTGTCCTCTGTTCATTGGCAAACTTCAGACGGGCATGTATATGTGCTTTCTTGAGCAGGGGGACCTTGCGGGCGCTGCANTTGATGACTATGGTCCCAGCTGCCTTGAGATCATTGACAAGATCCTCCCATGTAGTTCTGGGCTGATTCCTCACCGTTCTCCTGATCATTGCAACTCCACGAGGTGAGATCTTGCATGGAGCCCCAGGCCAAGGGAGATTGACAGTTATTTTGTGTTTCTTCCATTTGCGAATAATCGCACAAACTGTTGTCACCTTCTCACCAAGCTGCTTGGCGATGGTCTTGCAGCCCATTTCAGCCTTGTGTAGGTCTACAATCTTGTCCCTGACATCCTTGGAGAGCTCTTTGGTCTTGGCCATGGTGGAGAGTTTGGAATCTGATTGCTGATTGATTGCTTCTGTGGACAGGTGTCTTTTATACAGGTAATAAACTGAGATTAGGAGCACTCCCTTTAAGAGTGTGCTCCTAATCTCAGCTCGTTACCTGTATAAAAGACACCTGGGAGCCAGTAATCTTTCTGATTGAGAGGGGGTCAAATACTAATTTGCCTCATTAAAATGCAAATCAATTTATAACATTTTTCACATGCGTTTTTCTGGATTTTTTTGTTGTTATTCTGTCTTTCACTGTTCAAATAAACCTACCATTAAAATTATAGACTGATCATTTCTTTGTCAGTGGGCAAACGTACAAAATCAGCAGGGGATCAAATACTTTTTTCCCTCACTGTACGACCCTGCCAAGCCGCACTGCTTCTTGACACACTGCTCGCTTCACCCGTAAGCCAGCCGCAGCCTTAGACCGCTGCGCCACTCAGGAGGCGATACCAAATATTTCTGATTGATTGGGTCCACTACTTCGACCAAATAAAACCTTGTTGCTGTACTTACAATCTCTCCACTGTCACTACCTACAACAACCTCCACTCCCTCAGTGCCCCAGTATGTAGTCCCCAGTGTCCCTCTCCCTCCCTCACCTGCAGCAGACACAGCCCTGAGCATGCCTCTCTCACACGTGACACCTGCAGTACCACAGCATCTTTTAGAGGAGGAGATCTAAGTGGAGTGATAGAGATGGCCTCCACCATTTCCCCCCTTGCAAAGATAGTAATATCTACACCACTCCAGAGGAGAGATTTCCACCCTGCCACCATCCAGAGGGTAAATGCCAGCCTCTCTCGGGACTGTGTGCTATGGTCCAACATGCACCTGGCCCACTGTCCCACCCACACCCTGGACTGTCTTTACGACAATGTACGCCTGTACAGAGGCAGTCTCCACCTTCGCCAGGATGTTAAAGGATGTTGCTCTGGGTGGCCAGTCCACCTCACCCCACACGAGCAGCAGACCAGCCACCAACTCCCTGAGACAAAATCAGACACTCCTTTAGACCTGCATCCAGTGGCGCCTCACAGAGACTGGAAAACAGCCAAGCAACACTGCCCCCCACACCACTTCTCTCCCAGGAACTGCATGCAGATAAACTGAACTATGCCCAAGCCGTACTCAGTCACAGGCCCAGTGCGGTGTTGGAGCATTGCCAGCCACACTTCCCTCCACACCACCCTCTTCAACAGCTCATACAACCACCCTCCCATGCTACCAGACCAGGCCTGCCTCGGCACAGCTCTACCAGACAAGGCCCGCCTCGGCACAGCTCTACCAGACAAGGCCCGCCTCAGGACAGCACCGACCACTACCCTAGGGTCTGGCAAAACACTGTCGAAGGTAGTGCAACCACATGCAGTCCACACCATGTATCATTCACATCATCAGCCCTCATATGCTGAGAGTTTGGAGCGTCGCTAGCCACACTGCCCTCCACACCACCCTCCTCAATTTCCCCCACAACCTCCCTCTCAGGCTAGTTTTGGTTACCCTCACAACTCCCATCCCCAGGACAGGCCTGGGACACTCCTGTCCCCCATGGCAGCCACCCCAAGGCCTCCTGTGCACACCCAGAGTGGAGCATTGGCAGCCACTCCAATCCCCTGCAGCAGCTCCACTCCTTTGGCGGGAGCTTCATCACGGTAGACTGAGCTCTGCCAACACTGCTCTCACAGCCCCTGCATCCAGCAACTTGAGGGGAGGCTCAATGTGAAACGGCTCAATGTGAAAAACCCTGTTAACTCCCCACTGATTGATTTAACTCTCACTAATAACCTTCATAAATATTTGTCTCGTGGAGTATTTGCAAATGATCTCAGTGATCATTGTCCCATAGTGTGTGTATTAAAGACGGCAAAACAGAAAAATACTAATCCTTGTTTTATTAAGATACATTTTAAAAAGATCTCTCCTCAGTCGTTTTTACATGACATGTTCTACTCTGATTTAGCCACCATCTCCTGTATTCCTGACCCTGAGTTGGCTCCAGGACATGTCTCCTCCATATTTATTCCTCTGGCAGATAAACACAGTTAAAGATAGTGCATTCGGGAAAAGTATTCTGACTTTTTCCACATTTTGTTAGGTTACAGCTTTATTCTAAAATGTATTTAAAAAAATCCTCAATCTACACAAAATACCCCATAATGACAAAGCAAAAACAATATTTTAGAAATGATTGCGAAAGTATCCTGTTTCCACTGATCATCCTTAAGATGTTTCTAGAACTTGATTGGAGTCCACCTGTGGTAAATTCAATTGATTGGACATGATTTGGAAAGGCACACACCTGTCTATATAAAGGTCCCACAGTTGATAGTGCATGTCAGAGCAAAAACCAAGCTATGAGGATGAAGAAATTGTCCACAGAGCTCCGAGAAAGGATTGTGTCCAGGCACAGATCTGGGGATGTGTGCCAAAACATTTCTGCATTGAAGGTCCCCAAGAACACAGTTGCACAACAATGACCCAATACACACAAATCTAAGTAAGGAATAAATTAAGACTATATACACATATATGGACGAGCGATGTCAGAGCGGAACGGACTAAGATACAGTAGAATAGTATAGAAAACAGTATTTACATATGAGATGAGTAATGCCAGATATTTAAACATCATTGACGTGCGACTCCACTTTTTCTCTATACTGACGTTTGATTGCCTTACGGAGGGAATAACTACACTGTTTGTATTCGGCCATATTCCCAGTCTTGTAACAACGGTTAATGTAATAACTTTTAGATTTATAATGTAATAAAACCGGTACATTTTTATTTATTTTTTTATTTCACCTTTATTTAACCAGGTAGGCAAGTTGAGAACAAGTTCTCATTTACAACTGCAACCTGGCCAAGATAAAGCAAAGCAGTTCGACACATACAACAATACAGTTACACATGGAGTAAAACAAACATACAGTCAATAATACAGTAGAAAAAAACAAATCTATATACAAAGAGTGCAAATGAGGTAGGGTAAGGAAGGTAAGGCAATAAATAGGCCATGGTGGCAAAGTAATTACAATATAGCATTTAAATACTGGAATGGTAGATATGCAGTAGATGAATGTGCAATGTAGAAAAACTGGGGTGCAAAGGAACAAGATAAATAAATACATACGGTAGGGGATGAGGTTGGGCTATTTACAGATGGGCTATAAACAGGTGCAGGGGTCTGTGAACTGCTCTGACAGCTGGTGTTTAAAGCTGGTGAGGGAGATAAGTGTCTCCAGTTTCAGAGATTTTTGTAGTTCGTTCCAGTCATTGGCAGCAGAGAACTGGAAGGAGTCTCGGCCAAAGGAGGAATTGGCTTTGGGGGTGACCAGTGAGATATACCTGCTGGAGGGCGTGCTACGGGTTGGTGCTGCTATGGTGACCAGCGAGCTGAGATAAGGCGGGACTTTACCTAGCAGGGACTTGTAGATGCCCTGGAGCCAGTGGGTCTGGCGACGAGTGTAAAGCGAGGGCCAGCCAACGAGAGCGTACAGGTCGCAGTGGTGGGTGGCATATGGGGCTTTGGTAACAAAACGGATGGCACTGTGATAGACTGCATCCAATTTGTTGAGTAGAGTATTGGAGGCTATTTTGTAAATGACATCACCGAAGTCGAGGATCGGTAGGATGGTCAGTTTTACGAGGGTATGTTTGGCAGCATAAGTGAAGGATGCTTTGTTGCGAAATAGGAAGCCAATTCTAGATTTAATTTTAGATTGGAAATGTTTGATGTTGATGTGAGTCTGGAAGGAGAGTTTACAGTCTAACCAGACACCTAGATATTTGTAGTTGTCCACATAATCTAAGACAGAGTAGTGATGCTGGACGGAGGGACAGGTGCGGGCAGCGATCGGTTGAAGAGCATGCATTTAGTTTTACTTACGTTTAAGAGCAGTTGTAGGCCACGGAAGGAGAGTTGTATGGCATTGAAGCTCGTCTGGAGGGTAGTTAACACAGTGTCCAAAGAGGGGCCAGAAGTATACAGAATGGTGTCGTCTGCGTAGAGGTGGATCAGAGACTCACCTGCAGCAAGAGCGACATCATTTATGTATACAGATAAGAGAGTCGGCCCAAGAAATGAACCCTGTGGC
>QNTS01001503.1:174200-192073 GCA_003317085.1 Hucho hucho
GCGGGCAGCGATCGGTTGAAGAGCATGCATTTAGTTTTACTTGCGTTTAAGAGCAGTTGTAGGCCACGGAAGGAGAGTTGTATGGCATTGAAGCTCGTCTGGAGGGTAGTTAACACAGTGTCCAAAGAGGGGCCAGAAGTATACAGAATGGTGTCGTCTGCGTAGAGGTGGATCAGAGACTCACCTGCAGCAAGAGCGACATCATTTATGTATACAGATAAGAGAGTCGGCCCAAGAAATGAACCCTGTGGCACCCCCATAGAGACAGCAAGAGGCCCGGCAATCATTTGAGAAACCAAGGCTGTCGAGTCTGCCGATAAGGATGTGGTGATTGACAGGTTCGAAAGCCTTGGCCAGATCAATGAATACGGCTGCACAGTAATGTCTCTTATCGATGGCGGTTATGATGTCATTTAGGACCTTGAGCGTGGCTGAGGTGCACCCATGACCAGCTCTGAAACCAGATTGCATAGCGGAGAAGTTACGGTGGGATTCGAAATTGTCTGTAATTTGTTTGTTAACTTGGCTTTCAAAGACCTTAGAAAGGCAGAGTAGGATAGATATAGGTCTGTAGCAGTTTGGGTCAAGAGTGTCTCCCCCTTTGAAGAGGGGGATGACCGCAGCTGCTTTCCAGTCTTTGGGAATCTCAGATGTCACGAAAGAGAGGTTGAACAGGCTAGTAATATGGGTTGCAACAATTTCCGCAGATAATTTTAGAAAGAAAGGGTCCAGATTGTCTAGCCCGGCTGATTTGTAGGGGTCCAGATTTTGCAGCTCTTTCAGAACATCAGCTAACTGGATTTGGGAGAAGGAGAAATGGGGGAGGCTTTGGCGAGTTACTGAGGGGGGTGTAGGTTTGTTGACCGGGGTAGGGGTAGCCAGGTGGAAAGCATGGCCAGCCGTAGAAAAATGCTTATTGAAATTCTCAATTATTGTGGGTTTATCAGTGGTGACAGCGTTTCCTATCCTCAGTGCAGTGGGCAGCTGGGAGGAGGTGCTCCTGTTCTCCATAGACTTTACAGTGTCACAGAACTTTTTTGAGTTTGTATTACAAGAAGCAATTTTCTGCTTGAAAAAGCTAGCCTTGGCTTTCCTAACTGCCAGTTTATATTGGTTCCTGACTTCCCTGAAAAGTTGCATATCACGGGGGCTGTTCGATGCTAATGCAGAACGCCACAAGATGTTTTTGTGCTGGTCAAGGGCAGTCAGGTCTGGAGAGAACCAAGGGCTATATCTGTTCCTGGTTCTACATTTCTTGAGTGGGGCATGCTTATTTAAGATGGTGAGGAAGGCACTTTTAAAGAATAGCCAGGCATCCTCTACTGACGGGATGAGGTCAATATCCTTCCAGGATACCCGGGCCAGGTCGATTAGAAAGGCCTGCTTGCTGAAGTGTTTTAGGGAACGTTTAACAGTAATGAGGGGAGATCGATTGACCGCAAACCCATTACGGATGCAGGAAATGAGGCAGTGATCGCTGAGATCTTGGTTGAAAACAGCAGGGGTGTAGTTATTTTAGATGACATCTATGAGGGTGCCCATGTTTACGGCTTTGGGGTTGTACCTAGTAGGTTCAATTATGATTTGTGTGAGGTTTAGGGAATCAAGCTTAGATTGTAGGATGGCCGGGGTGTTAAGCATGTCCCAGTTTAGGTCACCTAGCAGCACGAACTCTGAAGATAGATGGGGGGCAATCAGTTCACATATGGTGTCCAGAGCGCAGCTGGGGGCAGAGGGTGGTCTATAGCAAGCGGCAACAATGAGAGACTTGTTTCTAGAAAGGTGGATTTTTAAAAGTTAAAGTTCAAATTGTTTGGGTACAGACCTGGATAGTAACACAGAACTCTGCAGGCTATCTCTGCAGTAGATTGCAACACCTCCCCCTTTGGCCGTTCTATCTTGTCTGAAGATGTTATAGTTAGGGATGGAAATTTCAGCGTTATTGGTGGTCTTCCTAAGCCAGGATTCAGACATGGCTAGGACATCCAGGTTGGCAGAGTGTGTTAAAGCAGTGAATAAAACAATCTTAGGGAGGAGGCTTCTAATGTTAACATGCATGAAACCAAGGCTTTTACGGTTGCAGAAGTCAACAAATGAGAACGCCTGGGGAATAGGAGTGGAGCTAGGCACTGCAGGGCCTGGATTAACCTCTATATCACCAGAGGAACAGAGGAGGAGTAGGATAAGGGTACGGCTAAAGGCTATAATGACTGGTCGTCTAGGACGTTCTGAACAGAGAGTAAAAAGAACAGGTTTCAGGGGGCGTTAAAATAGATTAAAGGCATAATGTACAGACAAAGGTATGGTAGGACGTGAATATAGTGGAGGTAGACCTAGGCATTGAATGGTGATGAAGGAGATATTGTCTCTAAAAACATGTAAACCAGGTGATGTCATCGCATGTGTGGGTGGTGGAACTGAAGGGTTGGATAAGGTATATTGAGCAGGGCTAGAGGCTCTACAGTGAAATAAGACAATAAATACTAACCAGAACAGCAATGGAGGAGGTATATTGACATTGAGGAGGCATGCTTGGCCGAGTGATCATAAGGGTTCAGTTAGTAGTGAGGCTGGTTGGGGACACGATGATTCAGGCAGCTAGCCGGGGGTCGCAAGCTAGCAAAGGCTAGCAGGCCGGCTAACAAAGACGGAGGAAGTCTGTTTATAGCCTCCTCGTGCGTTTCCGTCGGTAGACCAGTCGTGATGGGTTAGTGGGGTTCCGTGTGGTGAAGGGGACCAGGCCAATTGGCTAAATAGGTAATAGTGGCCCAAGAAATTGTCCGATGGACCTGTTTAGCTAGCAGCCGATATGCTCTAGACTGCAAAACGTTAGCAGGCCGCAGTTTGCTGATGGGCGTTCAGGTGACGTTGCGACGAAGGCCGGTTGAATACCCCCCTCGGGCAGATAACGTCAGTAGTCCACTCGTGAAGGCCCGGTGAGGCTCCGCACAGGCAGTAAAAACGGGTCCTGATAAGTGTTGTAGCCCAGGAGTGGCTGATCGAACTCTTCAGCCAGACGGAAGATGGGCCGAGCACAGGCTAGCTTCAGGCTAAATTGGTGCTTACTCCGGGGCCAACGTTAGCCAATAGTCACACGGATAGCAGCTAGCTAGCTGCAAGATCCAGGTGAAAATGTCCAACTTGCAGTAGGAATCCGGGGATATGGAGAGAAAATAGGTCCGGAATGCTCTGGTTTGAGTCACGTTATATACGAACGGCGAGAGCTTTTCCGAGCTTAAGGTTAGCTGCTGCTGTCCGCTAGCAATGGTAAACTAAATACTAACGTTAGCTAGTGAGCTAGCTTCTGTTAGGGAATTCCGGATTCGAGGTGGATAATACTTGAAAAAAAAAAAAGATCCGGGTTGCAGGAGAGTGTTTTGAAGTTAAATTTTGAAAAAATATATAAAATGATATGTGAAGAAAATATATAAAAAGATATATACACTGGACACGACAGGACGAGGACAAAAGACGTCTGACTGCTACGCCATCTTGGATTTTTTTTCTAATATCTTGTTGGTTAATATGATAAAATGTTGAATTGTTATAATAATAACCTTTTCCATTTAATGTAATAAGTTACGGTATCAGGTAACAACTTTCTTTTTATGAATAATGTAATAACTTCAACCGATCATGTAATAACATCTAAAACAATGTTTTATGTGTTACTTAACTAATATTAATGCACATACCACCCTCCACCAATTTCAAACCCACACACACAAACCTATGTACCTGTACTCGTACACAAACACATACACACAGTTATAGACACATGCATTGATTTAAAAAAAATGATATAACAATTAATCTGTAGTTCTTATCGTCAATGAGACAGGGGGCTCGGTCGGGCAAGAGGAAGAAGGATTGGGAAACTGCAAATAACGATAAGCTGAACTCCACCTAGCAGAAACATCTTTGTATTAGCTACTATTAATTCTGAGTTTATATTGTATTAAAGTTAAGGGATGTCACCCTGTGCAGGGTGAACCATAGTAATTATTTTTTTACCAGGTAAGTTGACTGAGAACACACTCTCATTTACAGCAACAATCTGGGGAATAGTTACAGGGGATGAATGAGCAAATTGTAAGCTGTGGATGATTAGGTGACCATGATGGTATGAGGAACAGCTTGGGAATTTAGCCAGGACACCAGGGTTAACACCCCTACTCTTACAATAAGTGCCATGTGATCTTTAATGACCTCAGAGAGTCAGGACAGCCATTTAACATCCCATCATCCCATCCAATAGACAGCACCCTACACAGGACAATGTGCCAAATCACTACCCTGGGGAATTGGGATATATATTTTTTTATACCTGAAGAAAGAGTGCCTCCTACTGGCCCTCCAAAACCACTTCCAGCAGCATCTGGTCTACAATCCAGGGACTGACCAGGACCAACCCTGCTTACCTTCAGAAGCAAGCCAGCAGTGGGATGCAGGGTGCTATGTTGCTGGCCAATAGTAGGGGATAAAAAGGGAAAACACCATCTTTAGAACTGAGTGTCTTGCTTGCAAATTGCTGTAAGTGTATCCTCCGGGTTGCAATCCATATTAAACAATCAAATAAGTTTCCTGTCATCACTTGTATGAACATATATAGAAAGTGTAAGGAATTTCTGCCCTGTTATCACTATTTCTATTCATTACGGAATAGTTGGCAAATAAATAGAGAGTTGTGCATCCATAACAATTGTTTGCAGACCGCCATAATACCAAAGAAGAAGAAGACCTCCCTTCCTTCCTTCACAACAGCTCTGCTCCGTGAAGCGCAGGAAGCATGAATGCCCTGACTTCTGCCAGGGCTGCATTGCCTAAATGCTGTATGGCCACTGCAGATGTCAGATTGAACATACATCAGACTTTACTGGTTCACTACAAGGACAGCACAGAGGTGATCGGTATTTTATTTACGAGGCCACTCTTTCTGGCCCTCAGCCAATAAAAAATATCTGGACGCTCGAAGAGAACGTTGTCAGAGAAGAAGAGGCAAAGAGAGAGGCCTACCTCAAGGGAAAATCTGATGCCCTCCTGCATGCGGCGTTTGTTCGTTTATTCGCTCCACCAGGCAAGGAGTTTTTGTATGGAGGTCAATGAAAGAGTGTTGAATTTGGTCAAGCAAAAAAACGAATGGCTTATTTGCTATGTGAGGTTTATTTGATCGAATAGAAGTTCCTTAGCTTGCACTCACTCATACGACCGCTATAAGCCCTTGGCGGGCCGATTTTGCGTCTTCCATTCAGAGAACCGCTACAAGCCCTATAAAGCCATCTAGCCATGAGCTAATTTGAAAGACAATAGCAACGAATTTCTCTAACCAAGTTGTTTTTGTTGTTTCTATAAATACCTTAGATTTGTGATTTTAGATTTTATTTGCAAATATAAAAACAATACAACCACACGTGGACATAATGCATTTACTATCATTCAGGATGATACTAAAACAGTGAAACATGTAATAATGTACAGTTGAAAAAGATTCATGATATAATACAAAAGTATTTTCTAGCATATTGACTCCCTTGACCGCCTCACCCACTTGAAGAGAGGTGTTGATGACTATGTACAGTAGGTGGCGGTACCTGTTAAACACAACTGAAGAAGCTGAAAAGAATCAACAGGAAGTTCTTAGTTACCATCCTCTATCTAGTTTTCAAAGAAAGTAACTGTAGCGTACCCATTTAGTGTCGTTTTCTATTTGAAGAAAGAATACAGTAACATTGGCTTCCACGATGGATCGGGTAAGTTTGGTTGACCTTTATTAATAGTATACCTATTGTGGTGTATAAAATGTCTAGGTCCAGTTTTCACGTGTGATCTTCCACATCCATGAGTTCGATTTGAACAGCTAGACAAAAGAAACCATGGTGGTAATTTCAGCCAAGTAGCCTACTAGCCTATCGCACTCAGATTGATGATACAAGGCAATGCTCAACCAGCAGCAGGTCAAGTCAGAAGCAGGGAGAAATAATTAGGCATCTAGGACACACCAATGATGTATATAAACCCTGCTTTGCGGATGCTATGTATTGGCTGTTGAGAGGCTTTGAAGCCACCGGTTAACTTTTTGAACACCTCAAATTGTTTCTCCAGATGTCAGTTCGACCACACCGTTTACACACTAATTTGTTTCGCCCAAATAAAAAAGACCGTTGAAAATAGGTGATTATTGTTGCTAGGCTACCAGTTACGGTGCTTTTAGCGTGTGTTTGCGCGCGTCTTTATGCAGAAGTAATACAACAATGATATCTAGTGTCGAATAATGATATGGAGGTAATATTAGTCAAATTATTGAGCATTAGAAGTGGTCCTTATTTAGCATATCAAGATCCTGATGTGGACCTCAGTCAAGAGCATATGCATTGTATGTGCTGAGAAAAGATTACTGTCGTCATTTTACTAGGCAAGTCAGTTAAGAACAAATTCTTATTTTCAATGACGGCCTAGGAACAGTGGGTTAACTGCCTGTTCAGGGGCAGAATGACAGATTTGTACCTTGTCAGCGCAGGGATTTGAACTTGAAATCTTTCGGTTACTAGTCCTATGCTCTAACCACTAGGCTACCCTGCCGCCCCGGATGTCCACCTATCTCAGGATTTTGAATGATTTCATATCCGCCCATAGGAAATGTCCATGTGTGTTATTCAGAGTAATCCCAATATCATATGTCTAAAAGAAAATAGTTTTGAAATATCGTTTTTTACATCAGAACTTGAAAAAACATTGGAACAAAGACATCTGGATTGTTTTGATACAGTTGAAGTCAGAAGTTTACATACATCTTAGCCAAATACATTTAAATTCCGTTTTTCACAAATCAAATCTATTTATAAAGCCCTTATTACATCAGCTGATGTCACAGAGTGCTGTACAGAAACACAGCCGAAAACCCCAAACAGCAAGCAATGCAGGTATAAAAACACCGTGGTTAGGAAAAACTCCCAGTTTTAGGTCAGTTAGGATCACCACTTTATTTTAAGAATGTGATTTTTCAGAATAATAGTAGAGAGAATGATTTATTTCAGCTTTTATTTCTTTCATCACATTCCCAGTGGGTCAGAAGTTTACATACACTCAATTAGTATTTGGTAGCACTGCCTTTTAAATTGTTTAACGTGGGTCAAATGTTTCGGGTAGCCTTCCACAAGCTTCCCACAATAAGTTGGGTGAATTTTGGCCCATTCCTCCTGACAGAGCTGGTGTAACTGAGTCAGGTTTGTAGGCCTCCTTGCTCGCATATGCTTTTTCAGTTCTGCCCACAAATGTTCTATAGGATTGAGGTCAGGGCTTTGTGATGGCCAATCCAATACCTTAACTTTGTTGTCCTTAAGCCATTTTGCCACAACTTTGGAAGTATGCTTGGGGTCATTGTCCATTTGGAAGACCCAAGTGCGACTAAGCTTTAACTTCCTGACTGATGTCTTGAGATGCTGCTTCAATATATCCACATCATTTTCCTCCCTCATGATGCCATCTATTTTGTGAAGTGCACCAGTCCCTACTGCAGAAAAGCACCCCCACAACATGATGTTGCCACCCCCGTGCTTCACGGTTGGGATGGTGTTCTTCGGCTTGCAAGCCTCCCCCTTTTTCCTCCAAACATAACGATGGTCATTATGGCCAAACAGTTCTATTTTTGTTTCATCAGACCAGAGGACATTTCTCCAAAAAGTACTATCTTTGTCCCCATGTGCAGTTGCAAACCGTAGTCTGGCTTTTTTATGGCGGTTTTGGAGCAGTGGCTTCTTCCTTGCTGAGCGGCCTTTCAGGTTATGTCGATATAGGACTCGTTTTACTGTGGATATAGATGCTTTTGTACCTGTTTCCTCCAGCATCTTCACAGGGTCCTTTGCTGTTGTTCTGGGATTGATTTGCACTTTTCCCATCAAAGTGCGTTCATCTCTAGGAGACAGAACGCGTCTCCTTCCTGAGCGGTATGACGGCTGCGTGGTATACTTGCGTACTATTGTTTGTACAGATTAACGTGGTACCTTCAGACGTTTGGAAATTGCTCCCAATGATAAACCAGACTTGGGGAGGTCTACAATTTTTTTTCTGAGGTCTTGGCTGATTTCTTTTGATTTTCCTATGATGTCAAGCAATGAGGCACTGAGTTTGAAGGTAGGCCTTGAAATACATCCACAGGTACACCTCCAATTGACTCAAATGATGTCAATTAGCCTATCTGAAGCTTCTAAAGCCATGACATCATTTTCTGGAATTTTCCAAGCTGTTTAAAGGCACAGTTAACTTAGTGTATGTAAACGTCTGACCCACTGGAATTGTGATACAGTGAAATAATCTATCTGTTAACAATTGTTGTCCTAACCAACTTGCCAAAACTATAGTTTGTTAACCTCTCTCTGCACGGGTCTAGTTTCCTGCATTTCCGCCTGTCTGACGTGCCCAAAGTAAACGGGCTGTTACTCAGGCCCAGAAGCTAGGATATGCATATAGATAGAAACCACTCGGGAAGTTTCCAAAACTGTTAAAATAATGTCTGTGGCTATAACAGAACTGATTTGGTAGTCGAAAACCTGAAGGAAATCTGACCAGAAAAAAACAGAAATTCAGCTCCAATGCTCTTATTTTGAAAAGTTATTGGAAACCACTGTGTCCGTCACCCAAATTGCGATTCCTATGGCTTCCACTACATGTTAACAGTCTATTATTCAAGGCTTGAGGCTTGTTATTTTGTAAAATGAATAGGTATTTTCACTTGGAGTGAGCAGAGCCCCTGAAGAAAAACAGTGTTTCGGCGCGCGCTGGGGAGGGCGCGTGCTTAGGAATTTTCGTCTTAAATATTATAGTTATTTTTCATTTTAGACAACCTAAGGATTATATAGACACATTGTTTGACTAAAATAGACGATGTTTACCTGTAGTTTTTTGGACTCCTTTGTCGCCGTTTTGTCGGAGTGGATTTCTGAATTCAATGGCGCCAACTAAACAGCGTTTTTCGGATATAAATATGGACTTTATGGAACAAAACGGACATTGGTTGTGTAGCTGGGACCCTCCTCAAAAGTAAGTGACTTATTTTATCGCTATTTGTGATTTTGTGTCGCCAGTGCTGGTTGAAAAAGCTATTTTGGTGTGGGACGCTGACCTCAGATAATCGCATGGTTTGCTTTCGCCGTAAAGCCTTTTTGGAATCTGACAACACTGTTAGATTACCAAGATTCTAAGCTTTTGAATGGTGTGTAACACTTGTATTTCAATTAAGGTTTAATATTACGATATGTTATTTTGAATTTGGCGCTCTGGAATTTCACTGGATGGTGGGACGCGAGCGCAGAGGTTAACAAGACATTTGTGGAGTGGTTGAAAAACGAGTTTCAATGACTCCAACCTAAGTGTATGTAAACTTCCGAATTAAACTGTATATAGTTTTTTACATTAGAACTTGAAAAAACATTGGAACAAAGACATCTGGATTCAGAATTTCTGTTAAATTCAAATCTCCCTACCATCGTATTTAAGCCAATATGACACCATTGTCGATTAAAACTTGCAAATCAACTTGATTGGAGATACCAAACTACCCACCTCTCGTCGTGAGCTGTCTAGCCGTTACGAGTACCATATACCAGATTTCTAACAGGGTCCTTAGCAATTGAGTTTTCAGGGTATTTTCTGCACCTACCTAGCTCAAATTCTAGACGTCAGATTAAAACGAGAATATACAGTCTGCTGGCTGTTGCCCTCTAATAGATAAAATCAGTTTTGAACTAACTGTTAAAGTATGTTTAGAATTGACCATGGATAGTCAAAGGTAATTGTCTGCAGCTTTCACAAGGTGAATAGCTCAAGTGATTGTGACGGTCTTGCATTGTAAAATATGACTCAATTCCCATTGAAAACTAAGGAAAATGGTTGTCATTGAATTAAAGGTTGTATACCTTAAGGTCATATAACTCAGCCATTGGTACTAAACAAAGATATCCCCATGTACAATAGAGCCATGTCTTTCTTGTGCCTTTTACAGCTTGTTTCTAGCCTAAAGTGTTGCAGTTGTGCATCCTATACATTTATATAATCAGGGTTTCGGGACCGAGGTAAAGTTGGTTTTATATTTGGGCATTCAACATACATTCTCCAAAAGTCATTTAAAAATGTAAAAATCAATAACTAATTCACCGTTTGTTACAGAATCATCAAACTAGATATGATTTATTCTATAAATGTCAAGCATACCTTTACAACCTTTGTTTCGAGGAAGAATTCCAGTTTTGATTTGATAGAAATACATAACATCTAAAATATATATTAAAGATGAAGAAATCAATTACTAATTCAGTGATTGTCTCAGAAGAAAGTGAAAATATGCATTTATTTGCAATTACTTTAAGGAAATGTTAATTTCAAGTGCAATTTGTTCTATATGAAGTCAGACAATGTTTACAATCTTAAATTGTATGCCAAAACAATGTTTGAATTTTTAGTGCAACAGTTCCACATTTTAAAGTAGTTACAAGGCACAACAGTTATTTATTTATATGTCTCTAATTTAACAGCAAAGAGGCCCCTTCCATTCATTTTCTATTTTGGCTTTGTTGAAGTCCTTCTTTGTCATCCCCAGACAAGATGAATGGTACCATCTCTGGCACACAGAGCATCTGCAGTATTAAAAACATAAAACAGCATTATGTTTATTTTACATGTAAATTACAGTTCTAGAATACCCAAATTATGTTACATGCTTTTGCAATTAGGAACATTTTCAAATTGAATTGGATTTTAGTTCAAATGCTAAATTGACTTTAAATGACATGCATTTGACCACAACCCTGACAGAAGCACACATAACTGAGCTGTTAATCATGGTTGAGTATTCAGGCAATATAAATCGTATAGTAATAAAGGCAGACATTAAAAACGTATGTGTTGATAAAAAAGGTATCACGCATCAATGTTGTAATATCAAACATTACAATAACGGCAGTCTTTGAAATACAAATCAGTTTAATCGTCACTTGTGCCAGACACAACGTGTGTACCTATTTTAGTGAATTGCTGTCATAGTATGTATTTGGTATCTCTCATAGTAGAATAATAACAGTCATGATAATAGAACATTAGATCCATAACACAAGGATAAATCTTATAAAAAAGTTAAGACAAAGTTTCATACTTCTAAATGTCTTGCAGGATGAAACTACATGAGCCTACTGTTATATTACACAAAGACAAACCCAGTTGGTCAGATGATCTTCAGTTTTCTCTGGATGATGCAAAGCTCACATTGAGCAGTCTTGCTGCGCATTGAAGACTGGAAGAAAAAAAAAGAGGACCACAATTTTATGCCTGGTTGAAGTCTTAGTTTTTAGTGGTTAGTGCCAGTAGATTGCAGAGGGGTTCACATACAGTTCAGAGGAAAATCATAATGTAAACATTCAGTCCAAAAACAAAACATGTACTGTCCACTTCTTATATTAGTGTTTTTTTGGGGGGGTTATCCACCCTCTAGTATCTTTCAATACCCATGCTAATATAAATATAGACAGACTACATGCCCTCTATCAAATCAAAACTGGAATGTTTCCTCCAAACAAATGTAAAAGTATACTAGACATTTATAGAATAAATCATACCTAGTTTGACGATTCTGTCATAATCAGTGAAAACGTTATTAATTCATACCGCTTTAAATGGCATTTTATAAATTATGTATTTATATCATATCAAAACAAAAATTCAAGTTTTCCTCATAACAATAAATCATACATAGTTTGATGTTTCTGTGACAAATGGTGAATTTAAATGGCTTTTGGCTAATGTCTGTTGAATGGGGACATTAGCCACGTCCCCCAACCCAAGCACCACACAGCTGGAACGGCGTGTGTAGCAATATTGATGTTACACATATTGATGTTACACAGGAAACGGAAAGGAGTTGGGTCTGACGTTATTAAAGTGCTGGTTGACAACGTGCCTAGTAAAGTTTGCTTAACGTAATATATTTGTTTGTTGTGATTACAACACAAAGCATATTGAAACATGGTGGCAGCGGTACTCAAAAGAACCTGGATCTCATCGATGTAAATGAAGAATACATCCCAGGCGGCAGTTTGAAAAAGTGCTGCGTTTACAGGCTTGTCATTGCGCCGAACGTCTACGTTAGCTGGCTATCGTGAGTGACTCTATGCTAAAAGCTAGCTGGCTATTGGAAACAAGTAGATTCATGAGTAGCTAACGTCCCCTTCTACAACTAAATCGCCATGGAAAATGCACTGAAACCTCTGGGAAAAATAGACTTTGATGATGGTAATTTAGCACTGACCTGGAAAAGATGGAAAGAGGAATTCAATTTGTACATGGCTCTTACAATGAGAGAACCTGATGACTACAAAGTGAAGCTACTGTATTATCTCATTGGGGGAAAAGGCAGAGAGATTTGTGAGACCCTGTGTGAGGAAGTAATTGCAGAACTAGATGCATTTTGTGATCCCAAGAAAAATGAAACAATTGAGAGATAATCTTTTCATGCGAAGTCAGGGCCAAGAGGAGTTTATACAAATATCTCACTGAATTGAGGACTCTAGTGGCCACCTGCAACTTTGGAGTAATATCAGACTCTCTTATCAGGGACAGGATTGTGTGTGGCACGTGTGACCCACACTTAAGAGAGCGCTTACTCAGAGAGACTGATCTCAGTTTAGAGAAATGCATACAGATTGGAAGAGCTGCAGAACTGTCCAGACAGAGAGCTAAAGTCATAAATGTGCAGGGCCCTGTAGCAGTACATGCAGTAACACAGAAAGAGAGACCGAGAGGGAGAGGATACCCTACAGAGGGACAGAGCATTATACAATGCAGATACTGTGGACGGACACATGAGAGAAAAAAGGAAAAATGCCCTGCATATGGACAAAAATGTAAATCCTGTGGAAAAGACAATCACTTCTCTACAGTTTGCAAAAGTGCAGGGGCCGGCAAGAGAAACAGAGTCCTGGCAATGGAAAATGCGTCAGCTGACTCAGAGAGCGGTGAGGATGTTCTGTGCATCACACTAGGGCCAAGGTCAGAGAGCATCAACGTGGTGCAGGAGAAAACCACAGACCCCAATGCAGCTCTCTTTGCAACCATGCTGGTCAACAAAAAGTCTGTCAGATTTCAGCTAGATTGTGGTGCTAGTTGTAATGTTATCCCTGCAAACCTCATAAAAGACAGTCACCTAGAGCTCTGCAGTCAGGTATTGGTGATGTATAACAAGAGTACTCTGACGCCACTGGGGAAGTGCACACTTAAAGTGATCAATCCACGCAATAAGAAAACATACCGAGTTGAGTTCATCGTAGTCAACAAGAATGTGCACAGGCCCATTCTAGGCAGTAAGGCTATCCAGGCAATGGAGTTGATTACTGTGCAGCATCACAACATCCTAGCCATCAAGAAAACAACAGGATCCTGGACTAAAGAGCAAATCAAACAAGAGTACTCTGATGTATTCCAGGGAGATGGATGCTTACCCGGCAAACTGAAGCTGGAAGTGGATGAGCGAGTGGAGCCCGTCCAGCTGCCAAAGAGAAGAGTGCCAGTAGCACTATATAAACCACTCAAAGAGAAGCTCAGTGGTCTAAAGAAAAGAAGGATGATAAAAGCAGTTGACAAAAGCACAGATTGGATTAGCAGCCTGATCGTAGTGCAGAAAACTAAGAGTGTGCATTGATCCGAAACCTCTCAACAAGGCGCTCAAGAGGAGCCATTACCCACTTCCCACTATTGAAGACGTGCTGCCAGATCTGAACAGAGCACGCGTGTTCTCTGTTTGTGATGTAAAAAACTGATTTTGACATGTAGAACTGGAGGAGGAATCCAGCTATCTCACCACGTTCTCTACTCCCATGGGACGCTACAGGTGGCTGCGCATGCCAATGGGAATCAGTCCAGCCCCAGAGATCTTTCAGAGGAAGTTGACCCAGGCAATGGAAGGTCTTCTAGGAGTCAAAATCATTGCAGATGACATCCTGATTGTGGGAGAAGGAGACAATGATGAAGTGGCGACAAAAACCTGAAAATGCTCCTGGACAGATGCAGGAAGCTCAATATCAAGCTGAATCCGGAGAAGCTGCAGCTCAGGCTGAATGAAGTGCCCTACATTGGCCACCTGCTAACATCGGAGGGGTTGAAAGTGGACCCAGGAACAGTGACAGCCATCAAACAGATGCCTAGGCCTACAGATGTGCAGGGGGTGCATCGCTTCCTGGGCATGGTAAACTACCTAGCCAAGTTCTGCAGCCACGCCACCGAGCTCTGCGAGCCACTGCGACAGCTAACACACAAGGACCCACTGTGGGAGTGGTCAGAGAGACATGAGCAGGCTTTCAATAAAATCAGGGATACCATTGCACAGACCCCTGTGCTGAAATACTACAACCCAACAGAGCAGCTTGTAGTACAGTTGGATGCTTCAGAGAGTGGGTTAGGAGCAGCCTTGATGCAGGGAGGACAACCAATAGCATACGCCAGCAGAGCCTTGACAGAGACAGAAAAAGGTTATGCACAGATAGAGAAGGAGCTGCTTGCAGTGGTGTTTGGCATGGAGAGGTTCCACCAATTCACATATGGACGAACTGTGGAAGTGCAGTCAGATCACAAGCCTCTAGAGAACATCATGACAAAGCCTCTCCTCAGCGCACCAAAAAGACTACAACGCATGCTCATAAGACTCCAAAACTACGAGGTCAGTCTCCGATACGTTCCTGGAAAACATGTGGTGTTGGCTGACACCCTGAGCAGGGCGTACCTCACAGAACAAGATAAGAGGCCCTGTGGAGGTCGAAGTGGAATCAATCAATATGATACACTACCTCCCTGTGTCAAGCGAGAGACTAAAGCGCATCCAGACAGCCACCGAGCTGGACCGGGAGCTCCAGACACTGAAAAATGTGATCCTGCAGGGGTGGCCTGAAGTGAAAGGACATGTACCCTTGGAAGCAGCCATGTGTTTTCACAACAGAGATGAGCTGTGCAAAATGGAGTGAGTGTGCAAAATGGAGTCATCAGAGGTGAGCGAGTTGTTGTGCCTACTGCCCTAAGGTCAGAAATAATGCAGAGAATCCATTCCTCACACATAGGAACTGAGGGATGTCTGAGAAGAGCTTGCGAGTGTGTCTACTGGCCAGGCATGAATGCACAGCTGAGAACATACATGGCACAATGTAGCACCTGCACTGCATGGGGTATGAAGCAGCAGAAAGAAACGTTGAGGCCACACGAAGCACCAAAGCGTCCCTGGGAAAAATGGGGACTGACCTGTTCCAGTTCAATGACAGAGACTACATGGTCACAGTTGATTATCTCTCCAACTTCTGGGAAGTGCACCATTTTGAGAACACACAGTCAAACGGTCATTCGAAAACTGAAGACACACTTTGCACGCTATGGGAGATCTGACATCCTTTACTCAGACAATGGTCCCCAGTACACTTCAGACGAGTTCCGAAGTTTCAGCAAGGCTTGGGACTTTACACACAAAACTTTGTCTCCAGGATACCCGCAAAGTAATGGGAAAGTGGAATCGGCAGTGAAAACAGCCAAAAGACTGATGGCAAAAGCAAAGAGAGCAGGTGCTGACCCATACCTGGCCATGCTGGATCACAGAAATACCCCGTCACAAGGAACAGACAGCAGCCCTGCAATGGTGCTCATGGGAAGACGTACAAAGACACTACTTATAATGAGTGAAAATCTTCTGAGACCGGGGATGGCAAACTGTCAGCTGGAGAAGTTCATGGAAAGACAACAGAAACAAGCAAAGTACTACGACAGCTCTGCTAAGGATCTCACAGAGCTGCAACGAGATGACAGGGTGAGAGTTCAGCCACTCACAGGACCGAAACCGTGGTGGCAGAGGGCCACAGTAGTCAGACCTGTGGAGCAAAGGTCCTACGAGGTGAAGACAGAACAGGGACAAGTCTTCAGGAGGAACAGGCGACACCTGAGGAAGAGCAGAGAAATAGAGGAGGACTTCCCCACTGTTGAGGAGGGCTAGTCCCCCATCCAGATCGGAGCTGTAAAAACAATGAAGGCTGTCAAATGGCTAGCTCTTACCATAGCTTGGACTATAGAACTAACTAGTGTTGCAAAAGCCAATTGCATTGCATGCATTGTAAGCCAGCAGCGTGGCAATTTGCCCCACGTTTGGTGTTGGTTTTGAACTGATGTAGTTAGCTAGATATGTTTTGTGGAAAAATGTAGGTCTGTCATTTGGAAGTGAATAAGCTATCATTAGCTTCCTTATGTGTCTAGGTCAGCTGTTGTTGTCTGGCTTTAGCTACCAAATGGCTTTGTTATATGTGTAACAAACCTTCCATAAACAAATCTAGCTAGCTACCTTTCTTTGCCCGTTCATTAGCTAGCTAGCTTTCAGCTGACTGGTGCTACCTAGCTAGCTACAGAGGCTAGCTGCTGGACTTTGGGCAAATAAGCTAATTTTAGCCAATAGCAACTGTATTGTTCCAGAGCAACAGTTGCTGACATGTTTGAATGGAACTCGAAGATACGGCTGAAAAGATGTTAGCATTGTCAGAAATGCTACAAAAAGGTAGCTCATCGTTGGTTGCTAATGGACGAAAATGTGCACATGGAAGTGAGAATCTGTTGGAGCTACAAACTTAATCAATACGATGTTTCTTCAATCAAATGGTCACTTTATTAGCTACAGTGCATTTGGAAAGTATTTTGACCCCTTCACTTTTTTCCTCATTTTGTTTATGTTACAGCCTTATTCTAAAATGTATTAAATGTTTTTTGCTTCATCAATCTACACACTATACCCCATAATGACAAAGCGAAAACAGGTTTTTGTCATTTTTGCAAATGTATAAAAAATAAACATACTTTATTTAGTATTCTAACCCTTTACTCAGTACTTTGAAGCACCTTTGGCAGCGATTACAGCCTTGAGTCTTCTTGGGTATGACGCTACAAGCTTGGCACACCTGTATTCGGAGTTATGCAAGTCCCTGACTAAAAAGATCTTGGTCGACTGAGAGTAGTCTGTTTTTTCGACCAATCGATTGGTTAAAATGTCAAAACGTCTATTTTCTCCATATATAGACACACCCTATATCTTTGAATAAAGTCAACTAAGATCAACTATAAGTGTACCAGAGTCTATTCTAAAGAACAATTTATTAAGCTTTTATTACAGCAAAGACTAAAAACAGTTAGTGAATTGCCGTTTATTTATTGTTTAGGCGAATTTTATACAAAGCTCCCTTACTTTGTTTTAAAATTAAAATGCTTGATTGCATTTCAAAGCATGAATGACTCGTCTGTGTGATGAAATGAACTAATGATTGATTGCATGTGTGACAAACCGATTTGTATTCTTTTTACTTTCGGTTTTGTACAGAAGCTTCGAACAGCTAAAAATACAATAGTTTGGGTTATGGAAAATATATTTAAAAGCAGTTTAGGTGCTGCAATGATTCTCTACACTATACTTGCTGGTTTGTCACAAACTGAAATTAGGCGAACTACACTGCTCAAAAAAATAAAGGGAACACTAAAATAACACATCCTAGATCTGAATGAATGAAATAATGTTATTCAATACTTTTTTCTTTACATAGTTGAATGTGCTGACAACAAAATTACACAAAAATTATCAATGGAAATCAAATGTATCAACCCATGGAGGTCTGGATTTGGAGTCACACTCAAAATTAAAGTGGAAAACCACACTACAGGCTGATCCAACTTTGATGTAATGTCCTTAAAACAAGTCAAAATGAGGCTCAGTAGTGTGTGTGGCCTCCACGTGCCTGTATGACCTCCCTACAACGCCTGGGCATGCTCCTGATGAGCCAACTCCTGGACAGTCTGTGGTGCAACGTGGCGTTGGTGGATGGAGC
>QNTS01001503.1:196559-240354 GCA_003317085.1 Hucho hucho
TGTGGAAAGCGCTTCAATCAGGCATGCAACCTGACTGCACACCAGCGAACGCACACTGGAGTGAAGCCTTACAGTTGTGATCAGTGTGGAAAGAGCTTTGCTGTATCAGAAAAACTTACTAGACACCAGCGAACACACACAGGAGAGAAGCCTTATATCTGTGATCAGTGTGGGAAGAGCTTCAGTAAGTCAGGGACCCTTTATTCACACCAGAGAACACACTGGAGGAGGAACATTATGTCTGTCTAGGTGGGAAGAGCTTTGTTTATTTACGGCCAATGAGAAAAAAACAGAAAGCACAAACATGCTGTATTTCATCTTCCTCCCTTCCGGCACCAGTTCCAGATCCCTAAATAAAGGATCAATAGAAAACATCTAGTGAACAGTCATATCCATCTCCTATTCTTAAACAGTTGCCTTAGTCTGATCACCATGGTAACCTCTGGAGCATAATATGCAGCTCTGATCTAGGATCAGGTCTCCCCTGTGTCTGTGAAATATCACACATTGGGATCTAAATGGATTAATGTTATCATAGAAAATGTCATAGTGAACCTGTGTGTGTGGGGGGATGTTGATAATTTCATATAATCATGATACTATTATTATTAAATGTCATTATGTAGAATAATGTTTCAACAACAGGTGCATATTCATGTATTCAATTGATCAATACATTCAATCAATTATCTTCTAAACAAGAAGTTATCACTTAAATTGTATATTTATATCTATATTGATTTAAAATGATCCTAAAACAAATCAATAATACGTTGGATAATAATATCCATGAGGTCAAGGCAAGAACTATATTTACTGTGTCTTGTAACAACGGTTAATGTAATAACTTTTAGATGAATAATGTAATATCTTGTTGGTTAATATGATAAAATTTTGAATTGTTGTCGTAATAACTGTTCTACTTAATTTTATAAGTTAAGGTATCAGGTAACAACTTTTTTAATGAATAACGTAATAACTTCAACCGATCATGTAATAACACCTGAACCAATGTTTAATGTGTTACTTCACTAATGTTAATGCACATACCACCCTCCACCAATTACAAACCCACACACACAAACCTATGTACTTGTACTCATACACTAACACACACTCTAATCATCAAATGTATTGGTCACATACACATATTTAGCAGATGTTATTGCAGGTGTAGAAATGCTTGTGTTCCTAGCTCCAACAGTGCAGTAATATCTAACAATTCACACATCTGAAAGTAAAAGGGAATTCTTGAAATATACACACCTGTACAATCACACACACATTGATAAACAATAAATTGAATTAATCTGTTATAGTCAATGAGCCAGGGGGCTCGGTCATCTCACTTGTGGTGAAAATGTCTCATAGGGATTCATTTTTTAAGGTCTATGCCCCTAGAGTTCAACATGTGTTCTATCATTGCAGCAATGGTAGCTTTCTGTGTGTTATCATTCTTTCTCTTCATCCCTCCATCCCATTCAGTTTTCCCATGGGGGTTTAATCCTATGACAATGTCAGCATACAGTACATTAGGTTATTGCTCATGTATACCCTTTAATCATATATAATTGTAAATATATTCACAGCTATCCATCAGACACATTTTCAGAATGTTGATATTGACAGAAATTTGATCTTTGAAGTCTAGGATGCATATCAAAAGTTGACCTTTACAAAATGGCCAGGCCTCGGGCGGGGAGAACCCCCGACCGGACCCCCACTCCATAATGGGCTACCACCTCCACCCTGACCACCACTCCTTGGAGAGGTCACTACATGCCCCAGAGGACTCTGATGTCAACTTCAGAAGACAGTAAGAGTGAAACATATTTCCAGATAGAAACATAAGAGACAAGCATACTTTGATAATGTAATGTATTGTCAGTTGGATGAAACAGGACCAAAATACACAGGAAAAGGTGAAGATTATTGACACATTAATAAGAGTAAGGAACCAAGTATGGACCGTTGCCAGAAGAAGGTGAGGAGTATTTTAACTCTGACTCCAATATTATTTGAATGCTAAGGCCCATAATTGTATCAATGAATCTAGCCTCTACAGGATCGGCTAATGTGATTAGCATAAGGTTGCAAGTAACAAGAATATTCTCCTACATTATTCACATTTTTTCAAAAACATGCATATCCTTGCTTCAGGTCCAGAGCTACAGATTTGGGTATGTCATTTTAGGCGCAAACTTGGCGGGGAAAAGGGTCAGACCCTTGAGAGGCAAGCAAAGGTTGCGAGCCTTGAATCATTCGGAATACTATGAGATGCAAGTGTCTAGGTTTACTGTTATGCATTTATTAAAAGACTAAGTGACGAGCTAATATCCTGCAATCAATGATCTAGCATTAAAGGTAAGCATCTCTGGATGAACTATCTAATGTTAACTAAATGTAGTACTGAGTAAATTGGCTGCATTTCTTTAAAATGGACAATCCTGTGACATGTCATGGGCAAGTTTTAAAATGACACAATACCTGTTAGCGAAGGTGTCAGCTAGAGATGACATGCAGGAGCTTGCAGGGATTTGTAGTCTTGCATGATGTCTACTTTTATGCTAATTAGCATTTTCAAAATTTGAGAGTAAATGGAGACTACTATATTGACAAAAGTCACCTTGTCTGAGAGAGATTTACACGGTTATCAAAATGTCTCGCCAGGGTAAGCCTATGGGAAATCCCCTATGGGGAAAAACTGAATGGTGGAAAAACTATTGTAACCATTTCCACTAGGTTTTATGGGTATTATGACTCGTCCACTGTGAGAAATAGTAATGGCATCTTTTATAGGCACTAATTTTGCCATGGTTCGCTGGACAAAGCCTATGGGGAGAGATTAATGGCGTTTTTGTAGGGTGTTTGGGTAAATGCCGAAAATAAAGTCTGTTGCGAACACAGGTTTAAATGTTATACAATCTATCAGTGAACGTCACTTCTTGTGAATTTTGAAGTATTTATGTCATTAAAAAAAGCACATCATAAGGCTTCATAATTCATAAAGGTCATATTAACTGACTGCTATTATCTCTTAGAACAAAACGTATAAGATCTCCTTAGCCTGTGCTAACCTTATTTTCAATGTTTATTCCAAAACCCTAATTTTTCCCATTGGGATGGCTGAACGAGCCAAAGGTAACTCATTTCCGAGTTTTAAGACTACAAGCTGGCGAGCTTTAAACCTCTATATAGCTCGACATTGACATGATTGGTTGACGGTAAGTGAGGCGGTACTTTCTGTATAAAACACAAACTCCTTTCCTTGACTACTTCCTTCCAGCAGTGTGTAGCAGGGAGATTCCTAGATGTGAGAAGTGTGCAGGAGGACCTGAGAGAAAGGGATATTATATTTTGTCCTTCAGCCAAGTAGCGTACTAGCCTATCGCACACAGTATGATACAAGGCAATGCGCAACAAGCAGCTAAAGTCAGAACCATGGAGAAATAATGAGGCAGAGCCTACACCTTGCAGAAGCGGTGTGTGGGTAAAATCACCCAAAATTTGCCAAACAAACAACTCTGCCATTTAACTGGCTTCATTGTTTTTACAGCTCCAATCTGGATGCTGGACTAGCCCATGTGTTGGATATTTGTCAACAACTCTGCCATGCACGGCCATTCCAGTGGTGTGGAGCTAGGGGTGGGGGCTAATGGGGGCAAGAAAATGTTATGAATTATATATTTTTTCGTTGCAAAATAATCCATCCACCTGACAGGTGTGGCATATCAAGAAGCTGATTAAACGGCATGATCATTACACGGGTGCACCTTGTGCTGGGAACAAAATAAGGCCTCTCTAAAATGTGCAGTTTTGTCACACAAAACATTGCCACGTCTCCAAGTTGAGGGAGCGTGCAATTGGCATGCTGAGTGCAAAAATTAGAGGTAGACCGATTATGATTTTAACGCCGATACCGATTTATTGGAGGACCCCAAAAAATTATTAGTCTGTTAGGAAGAAATGGTCTTCACACAGTTCGCAACGAGACAGGCAGCCCAAACTGCTGCATATACCCTGACTCTGCTTGCGCTGAACGCAAGAGAAGTGACACCGTTTCCATAGTTAATATTGCCTGCTAACATGAATTTCTTTTAACTAATAATGCAAGTTTAAAAATATATACATCTGTGTATCAATTTTAAGAAAGGCATTGATGTTTATGGTGAGGTACATTTGTGCAACGATTATGTTTTTTCGTGAATGTGCTTTCGTTAAATCACCACTCGTTTGGCGAAGTTGAAGTAGACTGATTCGATCATATGCAACGCAGGACAAGCTAGTAAACTTAGTAATATCATCAACCATGTGTAGTTAACTAGTGATTGTCTAGATTGATTGTTTTTTTTTAAA
This sequence comes from Hucho hucho, assembly GCA_003317085.1. NCBI lineage: Eukaryota > Metazoa > Chordata > Actinopteri > Salmoniformes > Salmonidae > Hucho > Hucho hucho. Next base: position 200,916 of record QNTS01001503.1, read on the forward strand.
GTTTAATGCTAGCTAGCAACTTACCATGGCTCCTTGCAGCCACAAGGTCCTTTTGACGCTGCACTCGCAGAACAGGTGGTCAACCTGCCACGAAGTCTCCTCGTGGATTGCAATGTAATCGGCGTCCAAAAAGGTTGATAACCGATTGTTGTGAAAACTTGAAAAAAGGCCCTAATTCATATGTCGACCTCTAGTAAGAATGTCCACCAGAGCTGTTGGCAGAAAATGCATTGTTCATTTCTCCACCATATGCGACCCCAACTACATTTTTGAGAATTTGGCAGTACCTCCAACGAGGCCTCACAAACACAGACTCTCACGCTTCGAACACACCGACTGCGTCATTGCATCACGGCTGCATAACATTTTGCGCATCTAGGCAACTATACTGATGCGGGTATCTTTTGCAGATTGTCGCATGCGGTTGGACACATGGAGGAGAGAATCATTTTCGCAGTATCCTCAAAACCGTGTCTTTTTGACACAACTGCTGACAGCTACAGGGACATAAACACAAAAAATGCTGCTTGGAGACAAGTGTCCACGATAGTAGGATTGCCAGGTCAGTTTAGAGGTGAGCTTGTGCTAGATGTGGCTAGTTAGCTAGCTTGCTAACCTAGCCAATGAGGTGTGTGTGTGTGTGAAAGAAATAGTCATATAAATTATGCTAGTTACTACCCCTGATAACTTTCCCAAATAATCATGTTTGAAAAAGTGTGTATGTCAGATTAATAGAAATGGTAGATACTACTGTACCCCTGATAATTTGGTCAGATAACCGTGTGTGTGTCTGTGTGTACTGGTGACATGTCCATGATAGCTATCTAATAACAATAATTATGCAAGGTAATGGTTTGGCTTATCATGTTCATGTCTATGTAGAAGAAGACTGTAGGAGGAAGTGGAGAGGACTCAGGGACAGGTATCAGAGAGAGAGAAGGGCAGAGAAAGAGAAGAAGAGGTCTGGGTCAGCAGCTTCAGGCCAGCAGCCTTGGAGCTTCTGCCACATTCTTTCTTTTCTGGATCCATTCATTGTGCCTAGGGCAACGAGTGGCAATTTTACAGCCAGACCACCTACTACGTCATCCACAAGTGTTGTCGCCACCGGTGCATCAAGACCCTCAACGTCATCTACAAGTGCGACCATCGCCTCCACCGGTGCAGCCATGGAAGATGATGAAATGGAGGAAGCACCTCTGGATCTCGGACCACCTGAGATTATTATGAACCTCACGGAAGTGACCACTGAGGACCTTGTTGAACAGGATGTGGCCGTGGAGACAAACAAGGAGAGAAACAGAGAGAGAAACGAAGAGGAACAACGTCACACCAGGCGTCATTGGAGGTACCAGCCCCCTGATCCACTCAACTCATTTCAGCAGAGGCTCCTCCAAGCCGTCGAGAGGGATGCAGCCCAACCTGATGTTCACAGGAAGGAGGATGAAGAGACCCTCTTTGCCATGAGCCTGGTGCCAACCCTGAAGAGGCTGCCTCAGCAAAGAAAAGCAGCAGTCAAGGTTAAAATGTATCAGCTGCTTTTCGAAGCCGAGTTCAATGGTAAGTTTTTTTTCTTCTCCACTTCACAGGTAGTGTCATAAGTGCTGTGACAGTGAAGTAAAGTAGGTCATTTTTACAGTATACTCATGTAGGCTAATTGTTATTTCAGATCAAAGTATTAGTATGAGGCAAATGTATAGCTGTTGTTTCTGGGTTAGATAATATCCTAAAACAACAGTTTGCTGTCTAAATATTTGCCTGTCATATTCATCTTTTGATCTGAAATACAAATTCCATGAGTAAACAGCTAGTATTACCAACTTTACCGCACTGTTCCAATATTTATGCCACTAACTACACTATACAACCAGTATTTAGTTAACATAAATCTCACCTTCTATGGTGTTATATTATGTTAAGCTTGTGTTGTTTTTCTCTTCCCTTCCAGAGATGGAGTCAATTTAGCCGACCAGCTCACAGGAAGGACAGGAAGAGGAGTTGTTGTTTTGACCTCCCTCATTGTTTCTTTTCACACACGTCAGTTCCGTTTAAATTCAGTCAATTCATAAAGTCATTTGTTTATAAAGTCTTAGGATAGCATTCATTATTAGTGTTACATAGATTTCTTAATTGACAGAATTGAAACTCATACACCAGAGATGCTCTTGTTGGTCTCTTACAAGACTAAAGGTGAATATATTTATTTAATTTAAAACCACAGGGTGTTGAAACTTTTGGTGACGTTATGTTCCATCGACTGGTCCATGACGTCCAGGGGCCATTTGTTTGTTTAGCTGTGTTATGGCTACACATTATTTTATTTATTTCAGAGACAGACACACAACTCTCCTCCACTCCTCTCTGTACCTCAGATCTCCAGTGCCCTGCCCTCTCTCTCTTTATGGCCATGTCCCCTACTACGTCTAGGCTTTATGAGTAGTGCCTGTATCTGTCTGCAGTTGTGCCAAAAATACATGCTCTTGTTGTTCTCTTACAGATTACAGGCTACACATTCATTTTTACACACACATACACCTTTCAATAGTTTTATTTTTTTAAACATTTTTACAACACACATACCTGTCATGTTCTGTCCTGTACTTATTAAATTATGTTTTCACAGTCTGTTTCATTTGTTTATTAATATCTCATTTAGACTTAATCTGTTTATTTCTTCCCTACACCTTTGCAGATCTAAGACAAGATTAAAGTAAAAACACATTCTCTTTCTAATTAGGGTTTTTTCCACCTGTATTTTGTCAGGCCAGTGAACATGGTGGTAAACTGTACTATTAGTATGGACCCTAGGTTACCCTTTCCCTTTGTTATCATACTAACTGTATGTCGTATAACCTTAATTAGTGCTCCCGCTCACCTGATGTACCATGCCAGGTGTGTATAATACTGACGTTAATGGGAGAGGGAAGGAGTTAAGGTGTGGTCTTTACTCCCATATTTCACTTAAATATAACTTCCAAATGAAGAGAGACAATGAGACATAAAGTAATCTAGGGGGGAAAAAATAATTTTATGGACCACGGTGGATGGTTCTTAAAATAAGCTTTGTGTTAGGGGGCTCTTAAAAGAGCTGTTTCACTCCACGGCATGCTGCCATGGGACTTCACCTGCTGGCAATGAGAAGTAGGTGGTCAGCTTCTCCCTCACCTGGAGTGTCTGTCTGGGGGCGTTGTTGGCACCTGCCCTGGTGACATCAGGTAGGTGACCATTTGGTGTGCCCATCTCCATCCGGAGCGGCTCCTGGAATGACCTCCGCAGGTAGTTGTGGAGAACACACGTGGCCTTAACGCAGGCATCGACATTAGAGGGGCTGAGACCAAGCACTCTCCTATACATTCTCCACCGGGCTGCCAGAATCCCAAATGCCCATTCAACAACTAACCTTGCCCTGGACAGTCGTTTGTTAAAGATCCTTACATGTTTTGGCAATGGCAGCTGGCGTCCAGCTTAGGGCCTCATGAGGTTGGGTCTCAAAGGGAAGGCCTCGTTGCCGATGAAGACGTGGGGAACAGGTCCCAGGTCTTCAGCCCCAGGGAGTGATGCAGGTGGTGAAATCTCCAGGGTGCCATCCTGAAGTGCCTGGCCGAAGGCAGAGTCCCGGAGGGTCCCACCATCACTTCCCGTGCCGTAAGCACCAACATCGACAACACAGAAACAGTAGATGACATCTACTACAGCCAAGAGTACAACTGAATATGTACCCTTGTAGTTGTAAAAATGAGAACCTGACCACGGTGGAGCCTGGATTACTACATGTTTCCCATCAGTGGAGCCAAGACAGTTGGGGAAATTCCACCTCTCCAGGAAATCGGCAGCGATGTCCCTCCAGTCTTCCTCCTTGGGGACAGGCATGTATTCACCAACCAGACAGTCCCAAATGGCTTGTGCCACAGAGGGGACAATGCCTGCCATCGTGGACCGTCCAACTCGGAAGCTGAATCCAATGGTCCTGTAGGAGTCCCCTGTCGCCAAAAATCTAAAATATAATTCTAAATAATTATCAATATTGTGTGTAACTTGAATTCCACCCACATATTATATCTACTCATATAGCTACCTCATTACTGTTTATTATGCTCTACTAATTATATTGTAATACTCATCAACCATCATTAACAATGCCTTGAAACAGTACAATTCAGTCTATGACTATATCAATCAACTGTAGCCCAGGCCAACTCTTCTCTTAGAAAGAATGGTACTATCTACTTAAAAGGGTTCTCTGGCTGTCCCCATAGGTGAACCCTTTGTAGAACCCCTTTTGGTTCCAGGTAGAACCCTTTTGGTTCCAAGTAGAACCATATTGGGTTCCATGTATAACCTTTTCCCCAAAGGGTTATACCTGGAACCAAAAAGGGTTATCCTATGGGGAAAGCAGAAGGACACTTTTGGAACCTTTTTCTCTAAGAGTGTATGTGAGTCCAATAAGAATGTAATGAATGACTAACTGTCTTGAACAACAATGGGTCCTGGAGAAGACTATCCTACCTTCATCAGGGCAGAAGGCACCTTAACTTTTTCATTTGGTAACATTGCATAATTAAAAAAGGATTATAAACCAACTTTGGGAAAAGTTACAGTCCTAATGAACATTCTGTAAAAGTACATCTGATGGCAAATAGGGACTATTAACTAGAGAGTCCTTTAGCTAGCTAGGTTGCACATAAAAACAACGTATCAAATATCAATCAATTATGGTATCAAAAGCTTTAAAAATGTACTAGAATTTAGCTTACCGGAGACAAATCGGCAGGCGTTCAACTGGGCTGATGGACTCTCGGCAGTTGGTATCCATCCGGGCGATCCTGGCTCCATCTGGAGCAGGTGATCGAACTGGCTTCGGTCCAGACGAAAGTAACTTCGGAATTCCTCTCCAAATAGTCGAAGCTCTTGAATGAGACGGTGGAACTCCCCTGCCTGCTTTCGGGACTTTAACCATCTCTGGACCCACACAGACCTGCGCTTTCGGCGGGGCTGGTCACGGCCCAACAGCGTGATCAAGACCACCTTCCTCCACGTTGGTCTCATTGTTGAAAGAGCCTACTCTGCTATCTTGACTATTTATTATTGCATTTCGCTCCAAAACTGAATTTTGGAGGGAAATTATATTATAGGCTCTCACAATTCATTTGTGGATGTCATCGAATAAATATACTTGGCAAATAAATGAATAACAAATGTAAATAAATTCTACAGTCAAACTGTTTTATGTTATCACATGTTTTTACTGGATATGTGTGCAACAAAAATTCAACATTCACATTTTGCTACTTTCTGTCAAGTTTACGTATACAATTTGATGCATACGTTCGATAAATCCAACGTATGCACCACACAGAACGCACTGCAACTGCCTCTGCAACGCAATGCTGGAAGGCAAACGCAGCGTTCCATTGGAAATGAATGTACTTCTGGTGTATCAAAACGCAATAACACAGTCGGTGTGTTCGAAGCGTCACTCTGCCCCACTGGGTAGCACAGAGCAACACGAAGGGGCATTGCACTAATAATGGCCCTGACTAGGGAAACGTTCCCGCTGTTCTTAGTGCCAGTCTGCACGTTCAAACAATGTAACTAATAATGCCGTGAAAAATGCCGCTTACATATGAATTCGGAGGGCAGATATGATTAAATATTAAACCAGTAGACCGCTCACTAAAGGCGTCAATCAAAAGTTATACTTAAATCCGAACTGGATTTAACATAAAATGACATGAAAAGCGCACATTTGTAAATCCCAAACTCTAAAAGTAATTGGAAAGGTAGATAAATTATTTGTGACATTGTGGTTACAATAAAGAATGTAAACAAGACGCTGTGTTATTATTTACAGTAGTGATGGACAGCTGGAGGCATTTTGTATTTCTTAATCAACATCTTTATGCTTTCCTTAATAAAATAACGACAACAAAAAAAAAATACATAAAAAATTAAAGAAACAGTGTGGTCCCAGAAACATCTCTCTGACATAGGGTCCATTATATCGCATGATGATTTCATCCTCAAAGAAATCTCAAGCCATGATACCTGAAAAAGGAGGCAACAGTTACTTGTGGAAACACTATAGCACTCAGTTTATTATTATATTTTTTTCACACCTTCATTTAACCAGGTAGGCAAGTTGAGAACAAGTTCTCATTTACAACTGCGACCTGGCCAAGATAAAACAAAGCAGTTCGACACAAACAACAACACAGAGTTACACATGGAGTAAACAAACATACAGTCAATAATGCAGTAGAAAAACAAATCTATATACAATGTGTGCAAATGAAGTAAGATAAGGAACGTAAGGCAATAAATAGGCCATGGTGGCGAAGTAATTACAATATAGCAATTAAACACTGGAATGGTAGATGTGCAGTAGATGAATGTGCAATGTAGAAATACTGGGGTGCAAAGGAGCAAGATAAATAAATAAATACGGTAGGTGATGAGGTAGTTGGTTGGCCTATTAACAGATGGGCTATGTACAGGTGCAGTGATCTGTGAGCTGCTCTGACAGCTGGTGCTTAAAGCTAGTGAGGGAGATAAGTGTCTCCAGTTTCAGTGGTTTTGTAGTTCGTTCCAGTCATTGGCAGCAGAGAACTGGAAGGAAAGGCGGCCAAATGAGGAATTGGCTTTGGGGGTGACCAGTGAGATATACCTGCTGGAGCGCGTGCTACGGGTGGGTGCTGCTATGGTTACCAGCGAGCTGAGATAAGGCAGGGCTTTACCTAGCAGGGACTTGTAGATGACCTGGAGCCAGTGGGTCTGGCGACGAGTATGTAGCGTATCCTACACCTCCGTGAGGTGTAGGATACAATATTTTATTAACCTTTTGCTTTGTAAATAGCCAAACTTTAAAATAAATAACATGTCTTATAGAGCCTTTCCATAAGTCCACACAAGTTTCTTCAACTGTGATTAGAGCGATGTTGATGTGCCGTGAAGCCATCAGATTTACAGATGGCCTTTGCCGATCGCTCATCATCTTCACTCATCAGTGAGTCGATAGCTTGAATAGTCTCGCTGGGAATACAGGCGACAGCTGATACATTGTTCCAGAGCCAGGCGGTATTGACATGTTTACTACAGCATGTACTGTAGGCTATGTTTACTTGTCAGACTGCACAGTAGCCTAAAACAAATGCAGGCGGCTTCTATCTTCAATGCTTTATTATACACATGTTTAAAGTGAGTGTGGGCGAGCTCAAGCAACTGCAAAATGTTGGATAAAGCTGTACAGTACTGTATTTCTTCATCAGCATCTTTATGCTTTCCTTAACAATGTCTACACTGTATTACTGACAAATTGTTATTTTAATGGACACATTTTTTTGCTTTTCTTTGAAAAACAAGGACATTTCTAAGTGACCCAAACTTTGAACGGTAGTGTATATTTTAAGAATATCATGGAATATAATGGAACATTTAGTTTCTCCATGCTTGTGTCAGAGCAGCGCTAAACGGTGCTGAAATAGTCATCTACAGCTGGTAGGCTATATATAACAATATTTTAGTACATTCGTTTTTAAATATCACTAATTGACAGAAATATTGGAACAAAGTAGGCTAATGAAGGTAAAAAAGTTGTTGCTTACTGGAAAATACAATTATTTTGGCCTTCATTCAGATTAAATCGCTCACTTTCGTTTTTTTAAATGAAATAATATCCAAAATATCATTATAAACTCAGAAAAAAATAAATGTCCTCGCACTGTCAACTGCGTTTATTTTCAGAAATCTTAACATGTGTAAATATTTGTATGAACATAAGATTCAACAACTGAGACAAACTGAACAAGTTCCACAGACATGACTAACATAAATTGAATAATGTGTCCCTGAACAAAGAGGGGGGGGGTCAAAATCTGCATTAAGTACTGCAGTGGATCTTCTCCTCATGGACTGCACCAGATTTGCCAGTTCTTGCGGTGAGATGTTATCCCACTCTTCCACCAAGGCACCTGCAAGTTCCTGGACATTTCTGGGGGGAATGGCCCTAGCCCTCACCCTCCGATCCAACAGTTCCCAGACGTGCTCAATGGGATTGAGATCCATGCTCTTCGTGGCCATGGCAGAACACTGACATTCCTGTCTTGCAGGAAATCACACACAGAACAATGCTGGTGGCATTGTCATGCTAGAGGGTCATGTCAGGATGAGCCTGCAGGTAGGGTACAACATGAGGGAGGAGGATGTCTTCCCTGTAACGCGCAGCGTTGAGATTGCCTGCAATGACAACAAGTTAAGTCTGATGATGCTGTGACACATCGCCCCAGACCATGACGGACCCTCCACCTCCAAATCTATCCCGCTCCAGAGTACAGGCCTCGGTGTAACGCTCATTCCTTTGACAATAAACGCAAATCCAACCATCACCCCTGGTGAGACCAAACAGCGACTCGTCAGTGAAGATAACTTTTTGCCAGTCCTGTCTGGTCCAGGGACGGTGGGTTTGTGCCCATAGGCGACGTTGTTGCCGGTGATGTCTGGTGAGGACCTGCCTTACAACATGCCTACAAGCCCTCAGTCCAGCCTATTGCGGACAGTCTGAGCACTGATGGAGGGATTGTGCGTTCCTGGTGTAACTCGGGCAGTTGTTGTTGCCATCCTGTACCTGTCCGGCAAGTGTGATGTTCGCATGTACCGATCCTGTGCAGGTGTTGTTACACGTGGTCTGCCACTGCGAGGATGATCAGCTGTCCATCCTGTCTCCCTGTCTTAGGCGTCTCACAGTACGGACATTGCAATTTATTGCCCTGGCCACATCTGCAGTCCTCATGCCTCCTTGCAGCATGCCTAAGGCATGTTCACGCAGATGACCAGGAACCCTGGGCATCTTTCTTTTTGTGTTTTTCAGAATCAGTAGAAAGGCCTCTTTAGTGCCCTAAGTTTTCATAACTGTGACCTTAATTGCCTACTGTCTGTAAGCTGTTAGTGTCTTAACGACCGTTCCACAGGTGCTTGTTCATTAATTGTTTATGGCTCATTGAACAAGCATGGGAAACAGTGTTTAAACCCTTTACAATGAAGATCTGTGAAGTTATTTGGATTTTTACGAATTATCTTTGAAAGACAGGGTCCTGAAAAAGGGACGTTTCTTTTTTTTTGCTGAGTTTATAAATACCTTAGATTTGTGATTTTTTATTGTATTTGCCCATTTTTAAAACAATACAACCACACGTGGACATAATGCATTTACAATCATTGAGGATGACACAAAGTGATACATCTGATCATTTACAGTTTAAATAGATTAACGATATTGATTATGCCAAAAATAGTCTACATTGTTGCCATTAATTTAACATACTATATTTTAGGGAATACAATTATTTTCTAGCAATAAATTACACTCCCTAAACCGCCTCACTCACTTGAAGAAAAGTGTTGATGACTATGTACAGTAGGTGGCGGCACCACTTAAACACCACAGAAGAAGCCGAAAAGCATCAACAGGAAGTTCTTTGTTAACATCCTCTATCGAGTTTTCAAACCAAATAGAATAACACAGGATCTTTCTGATGGAGAATGTGTCTACATGAGACATTTTTCACAACTTAAATCCAGTTTTGATATTTAAAAGGACGTTTGATTGCGCTGGTCTAGCTTTTCTTTATCGGATCTCTTTGACAAAGAAAGTAACTAACATAAGTTACACATTTACTTTTTCATGTTTTTTATTTGAAGAAATAATCGCTTCCACAATGGATCGGGTAAGTTTGGTTGACTGTTATGAACAGTGCCTACTGTGGTGTATACAATGTCTAGGTCTAGTTTTATTTCATCTTCCACATCCATCCGTTCCATTTGAACAGCTTGACAAAATAAACCATGGTGGTTATTTCAGCAAAGTAGCCTGCTAGCCAATCGCACATGTAATATTCATATGTGTAAACATACTGAATTGTAATTGGATGCATTTTACCGCCGTATCATACTGTGCTATAATTGGTTAAGACCACTCGGAGGGTTAGGTCATGGTCAGTTGATCATGGTTGGAGATACGTGAACATGCCTGTTGTAACTAGCTAATAAAGAGCTACGTTAAGAAATATCCTTTAGTACTGCATTTTATTATTTTGTACAAAGCGTGTAAAACAAGACATGGTGCCAGAGTAAAATGTCATACAAGATGGATTTTGCTGGAGTTCCTTCACCTCGAATGGACTGGGAGTCTACAAACTTACCCGATGCATGGCGTAAGTACAAACAGCATGTGGAGCTAATGTTCACAGGTCCTCTGAAGGAAAGAGAAGAGGAAAAGTGCAGCTACCTGCTCCTCTGGATCGGTGAAAAAGGGAGAGATATTTACAACACATGGACACTTACCGAGGCTGAATCAAAGGTACTGAAAATATACTAAGATTGTTTTGAAGCATATGTTGTGCCGAAGACCAATACGATTTTTGCTAGGTACAAATTCCATGAGAAAGTACAGGGAGCTAGCGAGTCTTTTGAACAGTTTGTGACTGAGCTGCATCTGCTTGTGAAAGACTGTGATTATGCAAACAAGGATGAGATGGTCAGGGACCGTATTGTATTTGGAATACACTCACCGCGAGTGTGAGAGAAACCTTTGAATGTTGGGTCTGAGCTAACGCTGGACAAAGCTATCGACATAGCCAGATCTCATGAGCTAGCACAGGCTCAGATGAAAACCATTTCGCGTGGCAGCACGAGCGCATCACGTGAACAAGCAGTGCACGCAGTCAGGCAGATGTCACAGCACACCTCCGATGCCCAGAGAGCGCGTTTTAGAACGGAGAGAGACATAACTCCAAAACAGAGCGACACAGACTCAAAACGCCCCAAAACATGTGGATATTATGGATACAAAGTGCATGGCGTACAAGGAAATTGCCCAGCTAAAGGCAAACAGTGTACTAAATGTGGAAAATGGAATCACTTTGCAAAAGTGTGCAGAGCTTACCGTGGAAAAACAGTACACGCAGTGAGTGAAGGTGAAATGTCAATCAAAGAGTCACACGCTGATGAACTGTTTATTGATTCAGTGACACAGAAAAGTCAAATATCAGAGACAGAGCAAGCCTTTGCTGACATTGAGATGGGAACACAAGGCACAGAGCTAAAGTTCAAACTAGACACTGGTGCACAAGTAAACATTATTCCTCTGAATAAGTACCGCAGCTTGACATCTGAGTGCGAGCTACAGCCCACCATGCGCAGACTGACTGGTTATGGTGGTGAACAGCTCCCAGTAAAAGGCACATGCACTTTCAAATGCAAATACAAGAAAAGTGACATGATGTTGGACTTTTACATTGTTGACACTCGAGCACCTGCAGTGCTAGGTCTTAAAGCATGTTTAGACATGGACCTCATCAAGCTAGTTCTATCAGTGACAGCACCAGTAGAGACAGAAAATGTACTGGAGGAGTTTGCTGATGTTTTTACAGGAATAGGATTATTCACACGAGAATGTACCATTCACCTTGACCCAGAAGCAACCCCTGTGGTCTACCCACCGAAAAAGATTCCCCTTGTTCTCCATGCCCGTCTGAAGAAAGAGTTGGAGAGCATGGAGCAATCTGACATAGTCACCAAGGTTACAGAACCGTCTGACTGGGTAAACGCGTTAGTGGTGGTGGAGAAACCACGCACAGGCAAGCTCCGAGTATGTCTCGACCCAAGAGACTTGAACAAGGCTATCAAACACCCCCATTACCCTTTACCGACGCTAGATGGCATCATACACAAGCTAGCGGGAGCACACTACTTCCATGTCATGGATGCTAGATCAGGCTACTGGGCTATCAAGCTCACAGAAGAGTCATCTAAGCTCACAACATTCAACACATCATTTGGACGCTACAGGTTCCATCGCCTGCCTTTTGGGATTATCTCAGCCCAAGATGAGTTTCAGCGAAAGATGTACGAAGTGTACGAAGGCCTCGATGGAGTCGTGGCAATTGTGGACAACATCCTTGTCTATGGTCGAACCAAAGAGGAGCTCGACCGAACCCTCCGCGCGATGCTGCAAAGGTCCCACGAGAGAGGAGTCCGGCTCAACCCCGAGAAGAGCACAGTCGGCGCTACAGAGGTCAGCTACTTTGGACATCTTCTCACAGCGAATGGAGTCAAGCTAGATCCACAGAAGATCTCAGCCATAAAAGAAATGGAGCCACCAAAGAACCGTGCAGAGCTGGAAACAGTGCTTGGCATGGTCAACTACTTAGCCAAGTTCGCACCCAGACTCTCCAATGCTAATGCACCCCTGCGTCAACTGCTAAAGCAGTCCAGTGAGTTTTTCTGGGACAAGCAACACGACATTGCTTTTCAGAGTGTGAAAGACTCGATCACGAGAGAACCTGGACCAACCCTTGCCTACTACGACCCCAACAAAGAGCTCAGACTCCAAGTGGACACGTCGAAGTATGGACTAGGTGCAGTGCTTCTGCAAGAAGGAAAGCCCATCAGCTACGCTTCCAAATCTCTCACAGACTGTGAAATCAACTACACTCAAATCAAAAAGTAGCTCTACGCCATTCTGTTCGGATGTAAACGCTTCCATCAGTAAGTATATGGACGACAAGTCATTGTGGAATCCGACTATAAGCCCCTTGAGTCAATCATGAGGAAACCACTAGCCGCAGTCCCGCCAAGGCTACAGAGAATGATCCTTCAACTACAAAATATGACTTCACAATCACTCACTGTCCAGGCAAAGACATCCCTGTCGCAGACACACTCTCCAGGACGTTTCTTACCTACAAGGACAGCAGCCTCAGTGAAGGCATGGACATGCAAGTGCACACTGTGTACAGCAACCTACCAGTTAGTGACACAAAACTGAAGGAGATCCAAGCAGAAACAGAAAAGGACTCACAACTCACACAGCTGAGGAAAGTCATACAGGATGGATGGCCTGAGGAGAGGAGAAAATGCCCTCAGAGCGTCTCAGAATTCTGGAACCATCGTGATGAACTATCACAGATCAACGGAATAATTTTCAAAGGAGAGAAAATTATTATTCCTACCAGTCTCAGAGAAGAGATTTTGACAAAGATCCATGCTGGACACATGGGCATGGAAAAGTGCAAACAGAGAGCACGGGACATTTTGTTTTGGCCCGGAATGTGCAAACAAATAGAGGACATTGTTGGTAAATGCGCCATCTGTCTTNTCCAGGCAAAGACATCCCTGTCGCAGACACACTCTCCAGGAAGTTTCTTACCTACAAGGACAGCAGTCTCAGTGAAGGCATGGACATGCAAGTGCACACTGTGTACAGCAACTTACCAGTTAGTGACACAAAACTGAAGGAGATCCAAGCAGAAACAGAAAAGGACTCACAACTCACACAGCTGAGGAAAGTCATACAGGATGGATGGCCTGAGGAGAGGAGAAAATGCCCTCAGAGCGTCTCAGAATTCTGGAACCATCGTGATGAACTATCACAGATCAACGGAATAATTTTCAAAGGAGAGAAAATTATTATTCCTACCAGTCTCAGAGAAGAGATTTTGACAAAGATCCGTGCTGGACACATGGGCATGGAAAAGTGAAAACAGAGAGCACGGGACATTTTGTTTTGGCCCGGAATGTGCAAACAAATAGAGGACATTGTTGGTAAATGCGCCATCTGTCTTGAACGACGCCCCTCAAACACCAAAGAGCCAATGTTACCTCACTGTATCCCAGACCGACCCTGGCAGGTCGTGGCAACCGATCTGTTCACCTGGAACAACGAGGACTACATTGTAACAGTGGACTACTACAGCAGATACTTCGAACTCGACAAGCTTCACAGCACCACATCTGCAGCTGTGATACACAAGCTGAAAGCAGCCTTTGCCAGTCATAGCATTGTAGAGACTTTAATATCTGACAATGGGCCCTGTTACAAATCAAGTGAGTTTGAATCCTTCACAAAAGCATGGGAGTTCACACATGTCACCACAAGTCCACATTACCCTCAAAGTAATGGCCTTGCTGAAAAATCTGTGCAGATTGCTAAATCACTCATGGACAAAGCAAAAGCAGACAAGAGAGACCCCTACCTCAGTCTCCTTGAATACCGCAACACTCCAGTTGACAACTTCAAATCACCAGCCCAGCTGTTGATGAGCCGCAGACTTCGCTCAATCCTTCCCAGCACCAACCAGCAGCTGCATCCTGAGGTCGTCAGCTACAAGGAAATGCATGAAAAACTTGCACAGAGACAACAACAACAAAAGCGATACTACGACAGGTCAGCTAGACCACTGCCACCACTGATCGACGGAGAGTCAGTTAGATTCCAGGAGCATGGCCTCTGGAAGCCAGCAGTCGTTATCCAGCCAGCTGACACTGAACGTTCATATCACGTCTGCACCGCAGAAGGAGCGGTGTACCGCCGCAATTGTCGTCACCTACTGAACACAAAAGAACACACTGATGAGATGAACTGTTCCCCTGAAAGAGAACGTGATGGACAAAACACACACACAGCACAACATACACCATACTTACCTGCAACACCACAAGAACTGTTGACTGACACAGAAGCATCCTCAGCATCATATCGCACAAGGTCAGGAAGAGAGGTCAAGCCCAGAGCTGTCCTAGACCTGTGAAATGTCAAAGGGTGTAGGTGGATCGCTGCCCTAAAAGAGTTCCAGACTGTAAACTTGTTATTGAAAGTTCACTTGAAATGCTTGGTATTGTATTTGTTTGAAATGTTAAGATGTCATTTCTACAGTGAAAGCTGAGTTGCTGAGAATCCCTTGTTTTGAAAAGTAACAGTATGTTGGATCAATGTTTCAGAGTCTGTTGATTCAGTTGGTGTAGTATGCAATATAAATGGTTATTTACCTTGAGTTAAAACTGCAGAGCATGTATTCAAAAGAAACGCTTAGAATATGTAAAACATTTTTCTTTTGTTTTAAAGAAGGGGGATGTAATATTCATATGTGTAAACATACTGAATTGTAATTGGTTGCATTTTACCGCCGTATCATACTGTGCTATGATTGGTTAAGACCACCCGGAGGGTTAGGGGATGGTCAGTTGATCATGGTTGGAGATACGTGAACATGCCTGTTGTAACTAGCTATTAAAGAGCTACGTTAAGAAATATCCTTTAGTACTGCATTTTATTATTTTGTACATTAGCGTGCAAAACAAGACAGCACACAGATTGATAAAGCAATGGTTAGCAGGTAAAGTCAAATACACATGTAAACAGCATGTTGTCCACTGCAGTGAGCAAATGCATGCTGGCTAGTATCAGGACAAACTCACCAGTTCCGAACATGCAGAATAAATTCCAGTATGCTCCTTCTACTGTCTTGACGATTGTTATAGATTTTATGGTTATGACTAAATGTTTGTACATCTAAGAATATTCCATTCTGAAAATGTATGCAATAGAGATAGGGTTATAAGACAGATGGTAGTCCAATTGATGTGTGTGTGTCTAGATATTAACTTTGTGTGTACAAGTGCAACAGGCTGGTATGACTTCATTTAGGGAGTATCTGGGAGAACAAAGAATTCTTTGATTCTACCAGACACATGCGAGAGGCTCCTGTCCTTGAAGACAGGAGGGATAGTTAAAGAACTGCCCAAGTTTGACTTATGTTGCAAAGATTGTGATAAGGAATGAATGGGTACTGTGGGAAGACACTATTTCTTGGAAAATGGTGGGGCCTTTGTATCTTTGTATTTCAACATTGTACCATATAAAAGACTGTGTACACCTTTTAGAGCTCAGAGCTCTCCCGTGAATTAAACGATTTACCTTTGACCTTTGTAGACTGGCTCCTGTCTGTCTTATTTCAACCAGTATCTTACAAATTCTGGGTTACAGACAGAGTTGTTTAATTGAAGTTCAGTTTATGAACATTGAGAACAAAATTTCTATAACAACGTTGTAATCCAAATATGTGCTGATCAACTCTGCCATTAGACAGGCTTGATTGTATTTGCGCTCCGATCTGGACGCTCCCTCAACTTGAAACATCTGTGGCACATTGTTTTGTGTGGAAAAACGGTACATTTTAGGGTGGCCTTTTGTTGTCTCTAGCAGAAGGTGCAACTGTGTAATGATCATGCTGTTTAATCAGCTTCTTGATATGCCACACCTGTCAGGTGGATGCATTCTTGGTAAGGGATAAATGCTCAGTAACGGGGATGTAATCAAATTTGTGCACACAATTTGAGAGACATAAGCTTTTTGTGCATATGGACAATTTCACTGAGTATACAAAACATTACACTTCTGTCATCATGAAGTGCTTTGAGGCTAGTTAAGGATCATATCACCTCCACCTTACCTGACACCCTAGACCCACTTCAATTTGCATACCGCCCCAATAGATTCACAGACGATGCAATCGCCATTACACTGTCCTATCCCATCTGGACAATAGGAATACCTATGTAAGAATGCTGTTCATTGACTATAGCTCAGCATTCAACACCATAGTACCCTCCAAGCTCATCATTAAGCTCAGGGCCCTGGGTCTGAACCCCGACCTGTGCAACGGGATCCTGGACTTCCTGACGGGCTACCCCAGGTTGTGAAGGTAGGAAACAACACCTCCACTACGCTGATCCTCAAGACTGGGGTTGCGTGCTCAGCCCCCTCCTGTACTCCCTGTTCACCCATGACTGCGTGGCCACAAACGCCTCCAACAAACGCCTCCAATTTAATCATCTCCTCCAACTCAATTATCAAGTATGCAGACAACAAAAACAGTAGTAGGTCTGATTACCAACAAAGATGAGACCGCCTACAGGGAGGAGGTGAGGGCCCTGGTGACAGGAAAATAACCCCTCCCTCAATAAAGCAAAGGAGCTGATAGTGGACTTCAAGAGACAGCAGAGGGAGCACACCCCTATCCACAACGACAGGACCACAGTGGAGAAGGTGAAAAGCTTCAAGTTCCTTTGTGTACACATCACTGACAGTCTGAAATGGTCCACCTACAGACAGCGTGGTGAAGAAGGCGCAACAGCGCCTCTTCAACCTCAGGAGGCTGCGTAAATTCTGCTTGACCCCTAAGACCCTCACAAACTTTTACAGATGCACCATTGAGAGCATCCTGTCGGGTTGCATCACCGCAAGGACATCAACCACCCAAGCCACGGCCTGTTCACCCCGCTATCATCCAGAAGGCGAGGTCAGTACAGGTGCATCAAAGCTGGGACCGAGAGACTGAAAAACAGCTTCTATCTCTAGGCCATCAGTCTGTTAAATAGCCATCCCTAGCTGGCTACCACCCGGTTATGCAACCCTGCACCTTAGATGCTGCAGCCCAGTGTACATAGACATGGAATCGCTGGTCACTTTAACAATGTTGACATACTGTTTTACTCATTTCATATGTGCTGTATACTACTGTATTTCATTCAATGCCACTCTGACATTGCTTGTCCTGATGTTATACATTTCTTATTTCCATTCATTTACTTTAGATTTGTGTGTCTTGTGAACTGTTTGATATTACTGCACTGTTGGAGTTAGAAACACAAGCATTTCGCTACATCCGCAATAACATCTGCTAAATATGTGTATGTGACCAATCAAATTTGATGTGATTAAGAACACCTGCTCTTCGGCTCAATCAAGCTAGTTGTCTTCTGAAATCAAATCTAATTGTATTTGTCACATGCGCCGAATACAACCAAGTGTAGACCTTAGTGAAATGCTTACTTACAAGCCCTTAACCAACAATGCAGTTTAAGAAAAATAGGTGCTAAGTAAAAAAAAAATATATATATTAAAGAGAAGCAGTAAAATAACAGTACCGAGGCTATATACAGGGGGTACCGGTACAGAGTCAATGTGCGGGGGCACAGGTCAGCCGAGGCAATTGAGGCAATATGTACATGTAGGTAGGGGTAAAGTGACTATGCATAGATAATAAAGGGAGTAGGAGCAGCGTAAAAGAGGGAGGGAGGGGGGGGAGGGTACAATGCAAATGAGGGAAGTGAGGGAAAAAAGTATTTGATCCCCTGCTGATTTTGTACGTTTGCCCACTGACAAAGAAATGATCAGTCTATAATTTTAATGGTAGGTTTATTTGAACAGTGAGAGACAGAATAACAACAAAAAAATCCAGAAAAACGCATGTGAAAAATGTTGGAAATTGATTTGCATTTTAATGAGGGAAATGAGTATTTGACCCCTCTGCAAAACATGACTTAGTACATGGTGGCAAAAACCTTGTTGGCAATCACAGAGGTCAGACGTTTCTTGTAGTTGGCCACCATGTTTGCACACATCTCAGGAGGGATTTTGTCCCACTCCTCTTTGCAGATCTTCTCCAAGTCATTAAGGTTTCGAGGCTGACGTTTGGCAACTCGAACCTTCAGCTCCCTCCACAGATTGTCTATGGGATTAAGGTCCAGGACCTTAATGTGCTTCTTCTTGAGCCACTCCTTTGTTGCCTTGGCCGTGTGTTTTGGGTCATTGTCATGCTGGAATACCCATCCACGACCCATTTTCAATGCCCTGGCTGAAGGAAGGAGGTTCTCACCCAAGATTTGACGGTACATGGCCCTGTCCATCGTCCCTTTGATGCTGTGAAGTTGTCCTGTCCCCTTAGCAGAAAAACACCCCCAAAGCATAATGTTTCCACCTCCATGTATGACGGTGGGGATGGTGTTCTTGGGGTCATAGGCAGCATTCCTCCTCCTCCAAACACGGCGAGTTGAGTTGATGCCAAAGAGCTCCATTTTGGTCTCATCTGACCACAACACTTTCACCCAGTTGTCCTCTGAATCATTCAGATGTTCATTGGCAAACTTTAGACGGGCATGCATATGTGCTTTCTTGAGCAGGGGGACCTTGCGGGCACTGCAGGATTTCAGTCCTTGACGGCGTAGTGTGTTACCAATTGTTTTCTTGGTGACTATGGTCCCAGCTACCTTGAGATCATTGACAAGATCCTCCCGTGTAGTTCTGGGCTGATTCCTCACCGTTCTCATGATCATTGCAACTCCACGAGGTGAGATCTTGCATGGAGCCCCAGGCAGAGGGATATTGACAGTTCTTTTGTGTTTCTTCCATTTGCGAATAATCACACCAACTGTTGTCACCTTCTCACCAAGCTGCTTGGCGATGGTCTTGTAGTCCATTCCAGCCTTGTGTAGAATCTTGTCCCTGACATCCTTGGAGAGCTCTTTGGTCTTGGCCATGGTGGAGAGTTTGGAATCTGATTGCTGATTGATTGCTTCTGTGGACAGGTGTCTTTTATACAGGTAACAAACTGAGATTAGGAGCACTCCCTTTAAGAGTGTGCTCCTAATCTCAGCTCGTTACCTGTATAAAAGACACCTGGGAGCCAGAAATGTTTCTGATTGAGAGGGGGTCAAATACTTATTTCCCTCATTAAAATGCAAATCAATTTATAACATTTTTCACGTGTGTTTTTCTGGATTTTTTTGTTGTTATTCTGTCTCTCACTGTTCAAATAAACCTACCATTAAAATTATACACTGATCATTTCATTGTCAGTGGGCAAACGTACAAAATCAGCAGGGGATCAAATACTTTTTTCCCTCACTGTGTATATATATATATATATATATATATATATATATATATATATATATATATATACATGCCTGAAATATTTCAATTTTGGAGAGTCTCTTATACAATGGGTTAAAGTTGTGTATAGTGACCCCAGGTGTAAAATAATAAATAATGGCTACTTCTCAAAGTATTAAACTGTCAAGAGGAGTTAAACAAGGTTATCCGCTATCGGCTTATCTATTTATTATGGCCATTGAAATGTTAGCTATTAAAATCAGATACAACAATAATATCAAGGGGCTTGAAATCCAGGGCTTAAAAACAAAGGTGTTATTGTAAGCTGATTATTCGTGTCTTCTTTTAAATCCACAATTTGGATCCCTCCACAGCCTCAGATGATATAGATACTTTTTCTAACCTCTCTGTCATCAAAAAGAAAGGAGGACCAAGGCACTCTTCATATAATTCATTAAAATGCCTTTTTGTATGGCATGTTCAATGAAAACAAGGATTAAAACCTCAGATGTGTTTAGGCTGCATGGCCTTCTTCAAAGATATATGATAATACAATGTCCTCTTTTGAACAGCTTTTTCCAATCCACCCTGATTTGAAGAGGGATTGGTTACATAATTCATTGGACAACACCTAGTATGCAATACTATACACATTAAAAAGTGAAATGGATGTTATCAAAATGCAAATCAAGGCTAGAAGCATCAGAACCCCTAGAAAAGTAGTTCTAACCTTGAACATGACTGGGCAATGTGGTAAGAATAGGAGAGCCATCTATTTTATAGTACACTAGATCACAGCAAACATTGACCACAACAGTCTTAACATAGATAAGGACAACAGAGCAGTAAGTCCACTAGATGACAGCAAAGGGACCTCTCACGACCCTACAGGAAGGGTAAGAAATCCATATCTTAATTTAAACCAGGGTACTTAGTGGCCTGTAGTTTGTAAATCCAAGAACTTTCCCTTTTGTTTCGCTGTTTAGGCGGTCCCCTTTTCTAATTGAGGCCGGAACATGATTAAAAAAAGAGTAGCTGCTGCTTCTGCAACAGTTAATATGGATCCTAGTAAAATACCAATAGCTTGTAAGGTTGTCATGGTGAAAGGACTTGTAGTGCCTTGGCATGGGATCGTCTTCGTTGCCTACCCGTATGACTTACTTGTATTCCACTAAGCGGTCAAGGCGTTTTTTGTCCGTCCAATGTGGAATACCTTGCACTGTGGACATTTCAATCTGTAGATGATGCGAGTGGTTTTACAGTTATTGAAATGCTTGACTTGATACTCCGTTTTAGAAGGTGTGTCAACAAAATACTTATTCTGTGCAATATTTCTGCAATGGTTGCACTGGTTACATTTTTAAAAGAGCCCCTGGGTTTGTGGTCTAGCTTAGTATTTTGAGAGTCACCAGGAAGATAGCTGTGGAATAATTTGTAATTTAGGGTAGGACATCTCTTAAATCTTATGACTGGTGGCTCCGGGAAGACGCGTAGCGTTTCACCTTGGATGATTCCCCAATTATTAAAATTTTAATGTTCTCTACTTCAGTGCTCTATTGTGTAACAAAGTGCACTCTCTCTGGTGCATCACAAGGCTCTCCCCTTCACAGCAGGTTCTCTAAAGTCATTCGGGCCTTATACCTGCATCGTTCAGGACCTACCTGCTGTAACCCCGGTTCAAGAAGTGATTCTCCAATTCGGAAGATTTGACACTGTAGTCTGTTTCCTGATCGCAAATTCTGCGGACTCTTTGGGATTGGCCATATGGAATGTTCTCTTTTAGCCTTTTAGGGGTAAGCTGTCTGCCATCAGAATGGTATTCCCATCTGTAGGCTTCCTAAAGATTGATGTACAAACAACCTTTGTCATTTGTACTGATGTCAAGAACCCAGAAAATGAAGGTTATCCTTGCTGTACTTTTCATCAGTTGACAACAAGTGCAACGTGCACATAAGTGCAACAGTATTTGGTTAGCAGCCACACAAGTAATGAGTTTACAATGGAAAAGCAAGCCCTAAAAAACGATGCATGGCCATCATATTTCTGTTTCATCCTAAAAAGCTACATTTCGTAATCTGTTTTACCGGAGAAAATGAGGCTACACTGGGAAAAGTACCGGAGAAAAATCAGAGCACTGTCTGCTGATCGAATGAATGCCAGTTCGTGAATTCGCATCGGAGTTGAGAAGTGCAATTGAAGCACAAAATTTGTCTGATGCCGAGCGGAAATTACAACTAGCTACATGATAAGTCATATACTCATCAAGCGCATATAACAATTTTTGGAGCGGGAGAAGCAGCAGTAGCAATCTCGCATCACATATTTTGCCACTTCAAAATGCATATATGGGGAAATTAGAGCAGAAGGTTACATACACGCACCTTTAATGGTTATGATAAATTAGGCATTGTTGCATGCTGTAGGCGTATAGATACAAGTCGGAAGTTTACATCACCTTAGCCAAATACATTTCAACTCAGTTTTTCACAATTCCTGACATTTAATCCTAGTAAAAAATCCCTGTATTAGGTCAGTTAGGATCACCACTTTATTTTAAGAATGTGAAATGTCAGAATAATAGTAGAGAGAATGATTTATTTAAGCTTTTATTTCTTTCATCACATTCCCAGTGGGTCAGAAGGTTACATACACTCAATTAGTATTTGGTAGCATTGCCTTTAAATTGTTGTTGTTGAGAACAAGTTCTCATTTACAACTGCGACCTGGCCAAGAAAGCAAAGCAGTGCGACAAAAACAACACAGAGTTACACATGGGATTAACAAACTTACAGTCAATAACACAATAGAAAAATCTGTATACAGTGTGTGCAAATGAAGTAAGGAGGTAAGGCAATAAATAGGCCAATAGTGGCGAAGTAATTACAATTTAGCAATTTACACTGGAGTGATATATGTGCAGATGAGGATGTGCGAGGAAGAAATACTGGTGTGCAAAAGAGCAGAAAAACAAATATGGGGATGAGGTAGGTAGGTGGTTGGATGGGTTATTTACAGATGGGCTGTGTACAGCTGCAGCGATCGGTAAGCTGATCTGACAGCTGACGCTTAAAGTTAGTGAGGGAGATATGTCTCCAACTTCAGTGATTTTTGAAATTCGTTTCAGTCATTGGCAGCAGAGAACTGGAAGGAAAGGCGGCCAAAGTAGCTGTTGGCTTTGGGGATGACCAGTGAAATAGTGCGTAGTGATTTAGCAGGTTCACATTTTGGAAGGGGAGGAGACATTCGGTAGAGCTCCTCTTTCCAGAAACTCTTAAGCTCTCTTCATAACATGTATGATCCCAGAACTAAATCGAGCAGCTAATTTGTTCAACGCCAATAAATGCTCAATCAAAGGTTCTTAACATAAGACAACGTAACAAATATATCACTTCCATTTAAAACATTTGCCAATGTCAGGCTCTTGTGTAGCTGGTGCATTTAAAGGCAGGCGCAGGAGAACAGTACTGAGTGAGCAAAACACTTTACTCAAATTGAATCAAGCAAAACGCTAAACGCGTAATATACAAATACATATGCCAAACGCAAAACAGGCGAGGCATAAAATGAAATGCACCAGCCGGAAAGAAACGGCTTAACAATAAACAATCACGCACAAGGACATGGGGGAAACAGAGGGTTAAATACACAACAGATAATGATGGGGAATGCAAACCAGGTGTGTGAAAAACAAGACAAGACAAATGGAAAATGAAAAGTAGATCGGTGATGATTAGAAGACTGGTGACGTCGAACGCCACCCGAACGAGGAGGGGAACCGACTTCAGTCGAAGTCGTGACAGCCAAAGTGATTTAAAAAAAAAAACTTGACATTTATGGACAGTAGTAAACAATTACACACTTCAGGAGAACGTGTAGGGGATAATTTGATGACATTAATTGTCTTTTCTCCTTTCCTTAACAAACATGCATATCACTAATTACACAGGACATATAGAAAGCAGGATGACACTAGTAGGCTTGTCACTGTTGAGCAGAACATATGTTGAGGGTTGTCCTGGACTAGTGACAAGACTGCACAACTGAGACCCGTAAATACATATGTTTTAAAAGTCAGATATAGAGTCAAGTAACAGGGTCTGTATAATCAGACAGGCGAACGGTGGAAGCATAAGGACTTAGGAAAGACAGAAACTATAAGTTAAAGGTCAAGTGCTTGCAGGACTAATAATATAGCCCAACCAAATGTCAAGTGTGAGTGACAGCAAGCAAGTGTGAAGACAAAGAATGTGGTGAAGAGAGGCAAGGACAAGCTATTTTTCCATATGCAGAGAACAGGGCATTGAGATCATAGACGTATCAGGGAAAGATATAATGCTGATTTAATCCATTGATTTAATACATTAAGGTCTAGAAGATGACAACAGAATGGCCAACACAGGAAATATATGTTCACGATAAATGTANTATGTTTTAAAAGTCAGATATAGAGTCAAGTAACAGGGTCTGTATAATCAGACAGGCGAACAGTGGAAGCATAAGGACTTAGGAAAGACAGAAACTATAAGTTAAAGGTCAAGTGCTTGCAGGACTAATAATATAGCCCAACCAAATGTCAAGTGTGAGTGACAGCAAGCAAGTGTGAAGACAAAGAATGTGGTGAAGAGAGGCAAGGACAAGCTATTTTTCCATATGCAGAGAACAGGGCATTGAGATCATAGACGTATCAGGGAAAGATATAATGCTGATTTAATCCATTTATTTAATACATTAAGGTCTAAAAGATGACAACAGAATGGCCAACACAGGAAATATATGTTCACGATAAATGTACATTAAGGGCCTTGCCACTATTCTAATCTAAACTTGGAACAGAGGTGGGTGTTACTGGGCGTAAACAAGCAAGAGCTCGGATTGGAGGATAATAGTGGCAAGGAGAAATCCTATTCATATATGGGAATGTACCCGTGTGCTACAAAGGTATATAAACAGGGCCCTGTGATGAGTAGAGTCAGTCGTTCCATGGACCGGCTCAAGACTTTGTTACGTGTAATAAAGTCTTCTTGAATTCACAAGTTCTTGTAAAAGTTTCATATTTTTGAGGAACCATTTTCCACGACAAACGTAGTTGTTATAAGGATGCACCCAATCAATTGGAGATTTAGACTAAAGTAATAAAATGTTTGGTCTAATGATATTCTATGTACAATTCTTCCTGTGATCACCAAGACAGAGCTAGCCCGTCCCTCTCCACCCTGCCGTGGTTACAACTCTCCCGGTAGCGCCTTACTGCTTGGGTGTCTGTGCATCTAGTCGACTGCAGGAAAACACCAGGGCAGAGTGGAACTATGAGAGGACATGAGGAGGGAGATGGAGATTTGATTTCATCAAGTAAGAACAATGGGGTGTGTGGATTAAACTACAATCTGCTTAATTGATTTATAAACAGTAAAACACTCAGTGGCTAGTTAATTGTCAATCGAATTTCGTGAACGGAGGGTGTTGTACCTAATAAACTATGTATATTGATGATAAGAGAGGCAGGTATTCTTGGTTTAGAGTGTTGGGCCACAAATTGAAAGGTTGCTGGTTTGGATCTCTGAGCCGACTAGGTGGTACCTTACCTTAAGTACCTTACTCTCTGCCCTTGAGTAAGGTACTTAACCCTAACTGCTCCTGTAAGTCACTCTGGATAAGAGCATCTGCTAAATATATATATTTTTTTAATTGTTATTGTAGTCATTCAATGTTTTTGTTTCACAGGGGACACCCATAACCGTCGTTCTCTCAGTGGGAGGGGCTTATCATCTGGAGTGCTTCAACCACAACATGTTGCTGACAAGATAAAGAGTCACATCTCAAGAAACACCAGCACAGATAAATAGGGAAGAAACCTCACCACTGCTGCTCTGACTGTGGGAAGAGTTTCACTACTTCTAACACCTTCAAATCTCATCTGCAAATTCATAAAGGGGAGAGGCCTTACCCCTGCCTTGATTGTGGGAAAAGCTTTTCTTATTTGGGAGCCCTAAACATACACCTGCGAACACACACAGGAGAGAAACCTTATAGCTGTGATCAGTGTGGAAAGAGCTTCAGTCAATCTGGGACCCTAAATTCACACCAGAGAATACACACAGGAGAGAAACCTTATAGCTGTGGTCGGTGTGGGAAGAGCTTTGCTCAGTCAAGAGATCTGACTAGACACTTGCGAACACACACTGGAGAGAAGCCTTATAGCTGTTATCAGTGTGGGAAAAGCTTTGCTGTAGCTTCCACCCTGAATACACACCAGCGAACACACACTGGAGAGAAACATTAGATAGATATACAGTACAGGTAAGCCCTGTTGATAGCTGCGAACAAGCTATTTTGACTAGGTCAAAGATCAGTGGTTTGCTAGCTAGGGGCTTCTTAAAAATGTACATTAGCTAGAAAGCCACTGACTAATGTTAGTTGTGTGCAACACACATTAACTTGCTTACAAGTAAAAGGAAAACCAGCATAGGACAGCATAATGACTGTGACATTTCATTATTGACAAGTCCTTTGTGAGCTAGCCAGCTAGATAACGTTAACTCGCCGTTTGTGCAGTTAGACTTGCTAACTTTAGCCCAGCACCAGGGCAAGAGTAGTTAGTTAGCTAGCATGTCACCATGTAAAAAGTCTGACTACACGAATGGTGAGCTAATGTTAACTAACGTAGCTAGCTAGCTAAACATTAGCTAAATATCCCTGTCCCGGTGGGCTAGCTAACATGTCACCACGTGGAAAAGTGTGACTACACACAGTGAGCTAACTTTAACTAGTTGGCTAACTAGCTCACAAAGGACTTGTGGACTCAATGTTTTTCCAATACAAACTACAGAAACGGTTTTGTTCCAGAGTGCTACTGTTGTACATGATTAATCAAATGACCTGTGAAGTCAGTTAGACACGTCAGCAGGGATGGAAATTAAGCTATCCCAACGCTAGTACTTTTCAGATTGGGCTAGTAGAAAAGGTGCCAAACTAGCCCGACACAGCAGTGAAATTTTGCCTTTAAAAACAACGAATGCCACAGATTTAGGTCCCAAATGTTAGTATTTGACCCCCTCTCAATCAGAAAGATTTCTGGCTCCCAGGTGACTTTTATATAGGTAACGAGCTGAGATTAGGGGCACACTCTTAAAGGGAGTGCTCCTAATCTCAGTTTGTTACCTGTATAAAAGACACCTGTCCACAGAAGCAATCAATCAATCAGATTCCAAACTCAGATTCCAAACTGGAATGGGCTACAAGACCATCACCAAGCAGCTTGGTGAGAAGGTGACAACAGTTGGTGTGATTATTCGCAAAAACACAAAAGAACTGTCAATCTCCCTCGGCCTGGGGCTCCATGCAAGATCTCACCTCGTGGAGTTGCAATGATCATGAGAACGGTGAGGAATCAGCCCAGAACTACACGGGAGGATCTTGTCAATGATCTCAAGGCACCTGGGACCATAGTCACCAAGAAAACAATTGGTAACACACTACGCCGTGAAGGACTGAAATCCTGCAGCGCCCGCAAGGTCCCCCTGCTCAAGAAAGCACATATACATGCCCGTCTGAAGTTTGCCAATGAACATCTGAATGATTCAGAGGACAACTGGGTGAAAGTGTTGTGGTCAGATGAGACCAAAATGGAGCTCTTTGGCATCAACTCAACTCGCCGTGTTTGGAGGAGGAGGAATGCTGCCTATGACCNTCCTTCCCTCAGCCAGGGCATTGAAAATGGGTCGTGGATGGGTATTCCAGCATGACAATGACCCAAAACACATGGCCAAGGCAACAAAGGAGTGGCTCAAGAAGAAGCACATTAAGGTCCTGGAGTGGCCTAGCCAGTCTCCAGACCTTAATCCCATAGAAAATCTGTGGAGGGAGCTGAAGGTTCGAGTTGCCAAACGTCAGCCTCGAAACCCTAATGACTTGGAGAAGATCTGCAAAGAGGAGTGGGACAAAATCCCTCCTGAGATGTGTGCAAACCTGGTGGCCAACTACAAGAAACGTCTGACCTCTGTGATTGCCAACAAGAGTTTTGCCACCAAGTACTAAGTCATGTTTTGCAGAGGGGTCAAATACTCATTTCCCTCATTAAAATGCAAATCATTTTATAAAATTTTTCACATGCGTTTTTCTGGATTTTTTTGTTGTTATTCTGTCGGTCACTGTTCAAATAAACCTACCATTAAAATTATAGACTGATCATTTCTTTGTCAGTGGGCAAACGTACAAAATCAGCAGGGGATCAAATACTTCTTTCCCTCACTGTATATCTATAATCCAATTATTAACGTTAATCCGTTTTTGTTGTTAAAATGATTTGTTAAACGTCTCCAGTGTGTTGTATTCCTCTCTCTCCACTTATGCCTAAAAATCGAATCAAATGTTATTGGTCACATACACATGGTTAGCAGATGTTAATGCGAGTGTAGCGAAATGCTTGTTCTTCTAGTTCTGACAGTGCAGTAATATCTAACAAGTAATCTTAACAATTCCCCAACAATTACCTAATACACACAAATCTAAAGGGGTGAATGAGAATATGTACATATAAATATATGGATGAGCAATGGCCGAGCGGCATAGGCAAGGTGCAATAGATGGTATAAAATACAATATATACAAACGGGATGAGTAATGTAAGATATGTAAACATTATTAAAGTGGCATTATTTAAAGTGGCATTGTTTAAATTGACTAGTGATTGGGTCTCAATGTAGGCAGCAGCCTCTCTGAGTTAGTGATGTTTAATAGTCTGATGGCCTTGAGATAGAAGCTGTTTTTCAATCATTGATACGCTGTAAGCTGATGATTTTAGATTTTTAGATTTTAGAGGATGCTGTTACAGTAACAAGTCACATATGCAAGTGGATCTTGAGCAATGTTGCATGGGGCAGAAATTGCACCAGGATACACCAATACCGTTTTACTGTAGGCTTCTGCTACATGCCACAATACCACTATATCTGATGGTTTATTCTATGTATGTGCTCTATAAGGATACTGAAACAAAATGATTGTCATTTTTCTCAACATGCACCAAAAGTGGGATAACGAGTAGCAATAGTTCTGGTGTTTAGGTTTTGCGTCACTGGTTATTTGAACAAATCATGATTTAGCAGGTGTTACCATCTGTCACATGTTGGGAGGGGACATTCAGCCCGTATCTTGAAAGAGGGGGGGGAGCTCCTCGTTCCGGTTCTGCTCCTCGTTCTACCATCTGTTAATCTCTCCACTTTTGAACCCAGAACTTAATCGAGCAGCTGACCAATTATGTGACACTTAAATTCTGGGTTAACTAAGATTAACTCGGGTGAAAGATGTAGCGCCTTACTGCTGGGTCTGAAGAGGGTCTGTGCGGCTGGTCGACTGCAGGAAAACAGCAGGGCAGAGTGGAACTGTGAGAGAAGAACACAAGGAGGGAGATGGAGATTTGATTTCATCAAGTAAGAACATTGGGGTGTGTGGATTAGACTACAATCTGCTTCTGCAACTTCATCTATTCAATGTCTTTATTTCACAGGGGACACTCCTAATCGTCGTTCTCTCAGTGGGAGGGACTTATCATCTGGGGCGCTTCAACCACATCATGTTGCTGAGGAGACAGAGAAGAGTTCCTCAAGATCAGAACATCAAGAAACTCCAGCAGAGACGTACAGGGAAGAAAACTCACCACTGCTGCTCTCACTAGCCGGAGTGACTTATTCACAAGTGGATTCACACTGGAGAGAAACCGTACTGCTGCTCTCAGTCTGGGAAGAGTTTCACCTGTCCAGGAAGTCTTAAAGTACAACAAAGAATCCATACAGGAGAGAACCCTTACAGATGCTCAGAGTGTGGGAAGAGTTTCCCTGCTTCTCAAACTGTAAAATTGCATCTGAGAATTCATACAGGGGAGAGGCCTTACCCCTGCCTTGATTGTGGGAAAAACGAGCCCAAACCATACACAAGCTAACACACACTGGAGTGAAGCCTTATAGCTGTGATCAGTGTGGGAAGAGCTTCAGTCTATTAGTACACCTGAATGCACGCCAGCGAACACACACAGGAGAGAAGCCTTACAGCTGTGATCATTGTGGAAAGGGCTTCAGTCAATTACGGAACCTGAATTCACACCAGCGAACACACACTGGAGAGAAACCTTAGATAGATGTGGGAAGAGCTTTGTTAATTTAGGACCAATGAGACAACACCAGAAAGCACAAACATGACGTATTTCATCTCCCATCTATCCGACACCAGTTCCAAATCCCTAAATAAAGGATCAATAGAAAACATCTGGTGAAGAGGTTCCAGATCTATAAATAAAGGATCAATATAATACATCTAGAGAACAGTAATATCCATCTCCTATTCTTAAACAGTTTACTTAGTCTGATCACCATGGTAACCTCTGTGGAGCATAATATGCAGCTCTGATCTAGGATCAGGTCTCCCCTGTGTCTATGTAATATCACACATTGGGATCTAAATGGATAAATGTTATCATAGAAAATGTCACAGTGAACCTGTGTGTGTGGGGGGGTTGATAATTGTATATTTCATATACTCATGATACTATTATTATTAAATGTCATTATGTAGAATAATGTTTCAACAATAGGTGTATATTCATGTATTCAATTTATCAATACATTTAATCCATTATCTCCTGAACAAGAAGTTATTTTTATATTTTCATAATAATATCTAAATTGATTAAAATGCTCCTTAAACGAATCAATAATACGTTGGATAATAATATCCATGAGGTCAAGGTAAGAACTATGTATACTGTGTCTTGTAACAACGGTTAATGTAATACATTTTAGATTTATAATGTAATAAAACCGGTAAATGTAATATATTGTCGGTTAATATGATAAAATGTTGAATTGTTATAGTAATAACTTTTTCAATTTAATGTAAAAAGGTACATTATCAGGTAACAACGTTTTTGAATGAATAACGTAATAACTTCAACCGATCATGTAATAACACATAAACTCTTTTATGTGTTACTTCACTAATGTTAATGCACATACAGTTGAAGTCGGAAGTTTACATACACCTTAGCCAAATACATTTAAGCTCAGTTTTTCACAATTCCTGACATTTAATCCTAGTAAAAATCCCTGTTTTAGGTCAGTTAAGATCCCCACTTTATTTTAAGAATGTGAAAGAAATGTCAGAATAATAGTAGAGAGAGTGATTTATTTCAGCTTTTATTTCTTTCATCATATTCCCAGTGGGTCAGAACTTTGTTGTCCTTCAGCCATTTTGCCACAACTTTGCTTGCAAGTATGCTTGGGGTCATTGTCCATTTGGAAGGCTCATTTGCAACCAAGCTTTAACTTCCTGACTGATGTCTTGAGATGTTGCTTCAATATATCCACATAATTTTCCTTCCTCATGATGCCATCTATTTTGTGAAGTGCACCAGATCCTCCTGCAGCAAAGCACCCCCACAACATGATGCTGCCACCCCCGTGCTTCACGGTTGGGATGGTGTTCTTTGGCTTGCAAGCCTCCCCCTTTTTCCTCCAAACATAACGATGGTCATTATGGCCAAACAGTTCTATTTTTGTTTCATCAGACCAGAGGACATTTCTCCAAAAAGTATGATCTTTGT
This sequence comes from Hucho hucho, assembly GCA_003317085.1. Lineage (NCBI taxonomy): Eukaryota > Metazoa > Chordata > Actinopteri > Salmoniformes > Salmonidae > Hucho > Hucho hucho. The sequence goes on from QNTS01001503.1 coordinate 232,013, forward strand.
CCCCATGTGCTGTTGCAAACCGTAGTTTGGCTTTTTTATGGTGGTTTTGGAGCAGTGGCTTCTTCCTTGCTGAGTGGCCTTTTAGGTTATGTCGATATAGGACTCGTTTTACTGTGGATATAGATACTTTTGTACCTGTTTCTTCCAGCATCTTGACAAGGTCCTTTGCTGTTGTTCTGGGATTGATTTGCACTTTTCACACCAAAGTACGTTCATCTCTAGGAGAGCGGTATGACGAGTTTTAATGACTCTAACCAAAGTGTATGTAAACTTCCAACTTCCACTGTACCACCCTCCACCAAACCCCCACACACAAACCTATGCACCTGTACTCACACACAAACAAACACTCTAATCTTCATATTGTATTTGTCACATACACATATATAGCAGATGGTATTGCGGGTGTAGAAATGCTTGTGTTCCTCGCTCCAACAGTGCAGTAATATCTAACATTATACATCAATACACACAAATGCAAAAGTAAAAGAATAGAATCATTAAAATGTACACACATGTACATTCATACACACAGATTGATACAAAAAAATTACTGAATGAATCTGTAGGCCTTATAGTCAATGAGCCAGGGGCTCGGTCAGGCTCACTTGGGGTGAAAATGTGTTCTATCATTGCAGCAATGGCAGCTTTCTGTGTGTTATCACTATTTCTATTCATCCCTCCATCCCATTCAGTTTTCCCATAGAGATTTTTTCCTATGACAATGTCAGCATACAGTACATCAGGTTATTACTCATGTATACCCTTTAATCATATATCATTGTAAATATATTCATAGCTATCCATCAGAAACATTTTCAGAATGTTCATATTGACAGAAATTTGATCTTTGACCTCTCGTATACATACCATAATTAGCTGGCATCGCTTTTAAAATAAAATTATAAATTTGAAACTTTGTTTGACAAGTGGTTCTGAAACGTCATAAATTACCTTTCAAAAATGTCCAGGCCTCGGGTGGGGTGAACCCCCGACCGAACCCCCACCCCACACCTCAGAGGACTCTGAAGTCAACCTCAGAAGATAGTAAGAGTGAAAAATATTTTCAGATAGAAACATAAAATAGACAAACATACTTTGCTAATGTGTTGTCAGTTGGATGAAACAGGACCAAAATACACATTTGGAAAAGGTGAAGATTATCGATGTAAATTAATAAGAGTAAGGACCAAGTATGGAATGTTGCCAGAAGGTGAAGAGTAAAGAATATTTTGACTCTGACTCCAATATTATGCTAAAGACCCATAACTGTATCAATGAATCTAGCCAAGGTAGTGAGCATTGCATCACCACTCAGAATACTATGAGATGCAAGTGTCTAGGTTTACCGTTATGCATTCATTAAAAGGGACAACCGCTAATATCTTGCAATCAATGATCTAGCATTGAAGGTAAGAATCTCTGGATGAACTATCTAATGTTAGCTAAATGTAGTAATGAATAAATTGGCTAACTATTTTTAAATTGACAATTCTGTGACCTGTCATGGGCAAGTTTTAAAATGACACAATACCTGTTAGCGAAGGTGGAGACAATGTGCAGGAGCTTTCATGGATTTGTAATCTTGCATGATGTCTACTTTTATGCAAATTAGCCTTTGCGAAATTTGAGTGTAAACAGACACGATTATATTGATAAAAGTCACCTTGTCAGAAAGACCACTAGGTTTTATGGGTATTATGACTCGTCCACTGTGGGGCTCTATAGAGAGAAATAGTAATGGCATCTTTTTATAGGCACTAATTTTGCCATGGTTCGTTAGACAAAGCCTATGGGGGAAATTAATGGCGGTTTTGTAGGGTGTTTGGATAAATGCCGAAAATAAGGTCTGTTGTAAACACAGGTTTTGGAGATCTTGTTTGTTTTGTTATTCAATCTTTATCAGCTAACGTCACTTCATGAATTTTGAAGAATTTATGTAATAAAAAAAGCACATCAATCACAAATGCTTCATAATTCATAAAGGTCATATTAACTGACTGCTATTATTTAATAGAACAAAACATACAAGATCTCCTTAGCCTGTGCTAATCTTATTTTTGGTGTTAGTTCCAAAACCCACATTTTCCCCCAATCATTTTTCCCGTTAGGATGGCTGAACGAGCCAAAGGTAACTCATTTTCGAGTTTTAAGACTACAAGCTGGCGAGCTCTAAAGCTCTGTATGGCTCGACATTGACATGATTGGTTGACGGTAAGTGGGGGCGGGTCTTCCTGTATAACCACAAACTCTGTTTCTTGACAACTTCCTTCCAGCAGTGTGTAGCAAGGAGATTCCTAGATGTGAGATGTGTGCAGGAGGACCCGAGAGAAAGGAATGTGTAGTATTGAAGGAACAAGTTGTGTGTGTAAACTGTAGTGGTACCCATGGTGCTGGAGATCCTGAGAGGATCCATGTGACTGGGCCGAGGCCAATAGAGAGTGATAGGAATGACATGCTTCAGTAAGGTTGTTTTTTTGGGGCGTTCATGGCCATGGTTGTCAACTGTACCTCAGGAATAGAATGTAAAACACATGGATAGATGATGTGGTGGCAGCTGTTGAGAAGTACTTGGGTGTACAATATTTTACTGCAGAGTTACAATGTATTTTGAACGATAATATCCTGTCCTCCCAGGCTGCTGGCCTGGTGTAGGATCAGAGGGTCAAAGTAGTGGAATAATGAGTTTTTAACGGGTGTAGGGTTCGTTGGTTTTTCACAAAGTGCAATGGATTAATACTACAGAATAGTAGACTGATACACAGCCAATACACTAGGTGGAGGTATGAACCTACAACAATTGTTTGCGGACCACCATAATACCAAAGAAGAAGGCCACTTCCTTCACTATGGCTTTAAGTCTGTTCCGTGAAGCGGAAGTTTAAATGCACTGACAACTGCGGAGGTTGCATTGCTGTAAATGCTGCATGGCAACCACAGACGTCGGATTGAACATACTTCAGGTTTTACTGGTTCGCTGCACTGATAGCGCTGCTGTAATTAGTCTGGTATTTTATAAGCTTCCCTTACTGGGCTTCAGACAATTAAAACTATCTGGACTCTCGAAGAGGATGTTGTTCCAAGTGACGCTGTGGTAGAGGTAGACGGTAACAGACAACAGGATTATTGGTGAATAGGGTGTTAAACGTTTTGACTTTAATAGATCAGGTAAAATCTTATTCAGGATCTTATTGAAGTAAGATTAGCCTACATCAGACATTTATTTGTCACAACTTAAATCTAGTTTTGATATTTAAAAGGACGAAAGATTGCTCTGGTCTAGCTGTTCTTTATCTGAACGCTGTAACAAAGACACTAACTGTAGTTTAGGCTAGCTACAGGTTTACTGTCACTTTTTTTTATTTGAATAAATTTTGAAGAAAGAATAGCTTCAAAGATGGATCAGGTAAGTTTGGTTTACTTCTATTAACAGTATGCCTACTGTGGTGTATAACATGTCTAGGCCTAGTTTTAGTCATATCCATTCGTTCCATTTGAACAGCTGGACAAAATAAGCAATGGTGGTAATAAACACTAGGGATATTTTGTTGTTTGCTCTATAACCTATTAGTTCATATGCTTTGACACAGCCGAGACTAGAAGACAGTGTCAGAATAAATTCAACCACACCTTTTGTTTAATCATAAAACCGGAGAGCAACATCTTTCCGGTTAAGTTAACAAAACATGTTGCATGTAACAAACAGTTACATGACCTACAGAATGGTCAAGCAAGTGATTGTTTTGGATGTTTTCAGTCTACTAAACAACTATTCAATTATAGTTAACGCAAGTCCCAAAGAACACAGGCGCTGCCTCCACTATTCAAGCACCATTTCAACTTCAACATCATCTAATCAATCAATCAATCAAATGTATTTATAAAGCCCTTTTTACATCAGCCGATGTCACAAAGTGCTGTACAGAAACCCAGCCTAAAACCCCAAACAGCAAGCAATGCAGATGTAGAAGCACGGTGGCTAGAAAAAACTCCCTAGAAAGGCAGGAATCTAGGAAGAAACCTAGAGGAACCAGGCTCTGAGGGGTGGCCAGTCCTATTCTGGCTGTGCCGGGTGGAGATTATAACAGTACATGGCCATGATGTTCAAACGTTTATAGATGACCAGCAGGGTCAAATAAAAATAATCACAGTGGTTGTAGAGGGTGCAACAGGTCAGCACCTCAGGAGTAAATGTCAGTTGGATTTTCATAGCCAATCATTCAGAGTTAGAGACAGCAGGTGCAGTATAGAGAAAGTGTCAAAAACAGTCATCAGGCCACCTGAGGCATGGTCCTAGGGCAGAGAGAGAGAGAGAGAGAGAGAGAGAGAGAGAGAGAGAGAGAGAGAGAGAGAGAGAGAGAGAGAGAGAGAGCAATAACTTAAATTCACACAGGACACTGGATAAGACAGGAGAAATACGCCAGATATAACAGACTGACCCTAGCCCCCCGACACAAACGGTTGCAGCATAAATACTGGAGGCTGAGTCAGGAGGGGTCGGGAGACACTGTGGCCCCGTCAAACAGGCAGGATATAACCCCACCCACTTTGCCAAAGCACAGCCCCCACACCACTAGAGGGATATCTTCAACCATTAACCTACTAACCTGAGACAAGGCTGAGTATAGCCCACGAAGATCTCCCCCCACGGCACGAACCCGAGGGGGGCGCCAACCCGGACAGGAAGATCACGTCAGTGACTCAACCCACTCAAGTGACGCACCCCTCCTAGGGAAGGCATGGAAGAGCACCAGTAAGCCAGTGACTCAGCCCCCGTAATAGGGTTAGAGGCAGAGAATCCCAGTGGAGAGGGGAACCGGCCAGGCAGAGACAGCAAGGGCGATTCGTCGCTCCAGTGCCTTTCCGTTCACCTTCACACCCCTGGGCCAGACTACACTCAATCATAGGACCTACTGAAGAGATGAGTCTTCAATAAAGACTTAAAGGTTGAGACCAAGTCTGCGTCTCTCACATGGATAGGCAGACCATTCCATAAAAATGGAGCTCTATAGGAGAAAGCCCTGCTTCCAGCTGTTTGCTTAAAAATTCTAGGGACAATAAGGAGGCCTGCGTCTTGTGACCGGAGCGTACGTGTAGGTATGTACGGCAGGACCAAATCGTAAAGATAGATAGGAGGAAGCCCATGTAATGCTTTGTAGGTTAGCAGTAAAACCTTGAAATCAGCCCTAGCCTTAACAGGAAGCCAGTGTAGGGAGGCTAGCACTGGAGTAATATGATCAAATGTTTTTGGTTCTAGTCAAGATTCTAGCAGCCGTGTTTAGTACTAACTGAAGTTTATTTAGGTCTTTATCTGGGTAGTCGGAAAGTAGAGCAGTAGTCTAATCTAAAAGTGACAAAAGCATGGATGAATTTTTCTGCATAATTTTTGGACGGAAAGTTTCAGATTTTTGCAATGTTATGTAGATTGAGAAAAGCTGTCCTTGAAACAGTCTTGATATGTTTTTTTAATCACCTATGCTTAGTCTACTACAGTGACAACTAAAATATACCAAAAACCAGGGGTGCAACTTTCACTGGGGGTGGGGTGACATGTCCCCCCACATTCTGAAATTGCTTTTTTGTCCCCCCCAATGTTATAATTGGAATGTGATACAAAATTAGGCAACGGCGTGCTTTAGGACCATGTGGCCGCCTCCGAGAGGTTGGGTAGGCTGTTTGGAGTGTTTCGCCGATTGTATAAAATGTTTTAATAATTTTGTCCCCCCCACTTCTAAAACCAAAGATGCCCCCCTGCCAAAATCGATTTAGTTCGATCAACCTAAGCTAAATATGATGCTTCTATCCATGGTACTGATTTCTGTGTGTGCGTGCAAGTAGAAAAAAACATGTTGACTAAACCAACTTAGAGAAATTCCAATGCCATCCTCCTCTTTCATGTTCCCTGAACGGTCTACGAGTCTGTCATACAGTACACAGTTTTAGTTTTTGTTGTCTTAGGCTACCTGGCTAAGATAAAAATGTCCATCACCACAATTTTTATTTTCTATTTTATTGTCATATATTCTGTTATATTCTAGTAGTGAGTTAAGTATTTTTTGCTCCTACTTAGCTAAAAAAAACTAACCTTGCAGGTGCAACAGTTTTTATTACATTTACAATTGATCAATATCACGTGCACATTTCTGTCCATTAAGAACCAACAACAGCATTGTCAGAAATGGTTTAACTTCCTTTCAGCCAAATTTCAGAGTTCTATCTAACCTGGTCAGCAACTTGGATGCTTGGCAACAATACAGCTGCTATTAGCTAACGTTAGCTTGCTTAAGCAGCTAGCCTCTGCAGCTAGCTAGCTAACACAAGTCAGCTGGAAGCTAGCTAGCGAAAAGGCAAAGAAAGGTAGCTAACTGTAATTGTTTATGGAAGGTTTGTTACACAAAAGCTAGCTAACAATAGCAAGTCCACGTCCAAATGCCACTCACACATTTTTCCACAAAACATAGCTAGTTGAGTTTGAGTTTATTTATTCTTGATTCTTGACAGATGAAATGCAGAATTTAAATGACTAATAATTGCAAAACACTAATTTAAAATACATAACACGTAATACGTGACAAATAGAATATTGAACGATTGTAAACATTACAGGACATTTTTCATGATGGAAATTGAAATATTAAAATGTGATTTAAAAAAATATATAATTTTGAGCTATTTAAGAGCTAGAGTTATTGTACAGTCTGATAGCAGTGGTTAGAGTGGCGTTTCGCAGGCGGTTCGTACGGGCAGTTATACAGGACAGTTTGTGGCTGTTTCTCAAGAGCCTGGTGGTGCAGTTCCCTCTTTTTGGAGGGAGCCTGGTGGTGGAGGGAGCCTGGGGGTGGAGGGAGCCTGGTGGTGGAGGGAGCAGGTCATTCAGTGGATGGTCAAGAGTGTGCATGTCCTTCACCAGATGCTCTGCAGCCTGCTGTCGCCTGCTCTGCAGTGAGGGGAGCTGTGGTTGGACTGCTCCACCTCTGGAGATGATCCTCAAGGCCCTCCTCTGCACCCTGTCTAGATGGGCCTGCTGCTTTTTACTGCATCCAACTAACAGCACTCCACCGTATTCCAGACAAGGCCTGACCAGTGTAGTATAGACTGTGACCAGATCTTCAGTGGGTAGGCCATTTCTGGCAAGAACAGTTCAAAAGTGCAGGTGTTTTGAGGCCTTCCTCACTGACTGCTCCACATGTGTGTCACCACTGAGGTTAGAGTCTAAATGAAAACCAAGATACTTAGTTGTTGTTACCCCTGGTACTTCCTGTCCTCCTAGGATTAGTGGTGCACATTGTGGATGGTCTCTAGAAAAAAATATACAAATCTCCAGACTTCTTCCCATTCAGGAGCATGTTATTGGATGTGGCCCACTCTTCCAGCTGTTTTGCCTCCAAGCCCATGGAAATGTCCTCTTTGATGCTGGTTAATGGTATGGCTCGGGACAGCCCTTACATCATCTGCATACCCAGTGTCCAGAGTGTCGCTGAAGACAACTTTTCGGGTGGACATGGGAAGGAGAAACAGATATGGTGAGACCACGCCCCCTTGTTGCACACCAGAGGTGACCTCTGACCAAGGGCTAAATGTGCTATTTGCCATCACCCTCTGCCTTTTTCCTGTGGTGGAGCTGTGGAGCCAGGCTAGTAACCATCACCCTCTGCCTTCTTCCTGTGGTGGAGCTCTTTACACTTCCGGCGCCGACAGAGATGGCAGCCTCGCTTCACGTTCTCAGGAAATCATGCAGTATTTTGTTTTTTTATGTATTACTTTTTACATTGTTACCCCGGGAAATATTAAGTTTTATTACATACAACCGGGAGGAACTATTGGATATAAGAGCAACGTCAACTTACCAACATTACGACCAGGAATACGACTTTCCCAAAGAGGATTCTCGGTTTGCTAACCCAACCACAACAATAGACTGGATAGCACGCGGCGAATCAAAACAACGGCGGCGCCGGAGAAGAGGGAAACGCGCCGGTCTTTTGGTCAAGCTACGTCGACGGGCGCATCGTGCACCTCTCCCGAGTATTTTAATCGCCAATGTACAGTCTCTTGACAACAAAGTAGACGAAATCCGATCAAGGGTTGCCTTTCAGAGAGACATCCGAGACTGCAACGTTCTTTGCTTCACGGAAACATGGCTCACTCAGGACACGTTATCTGAGTCGGTACAGCCACCTGGTTTCTCCACGCATCGCGCCGACAGAAACAAACATCTATCTGGTAAGAAGAAGGGTGGGGGTGTGTGTCTTATGATTAACGAGACGTGGTGTGATCATAACAACATACAGGAACTCAAGTCCTTTTGTTCACCTGACATAGAATTCATTACAATCAAATGC